>CAUYQV010062084.1:0-22737 GCA_963574575.1 Galagoides demidoff
GTGGCGGGCGCCTGTGGTCCCAGCTACTTGGGAGGCGGAGGCAGGAGACTCGCTTGAGCCCAGGAGTTGGAGGTTGCTATGAGCTGTGATGCCATGGCACTCTACCCAGGGGGATAGCTTGAGGCGCCATCTCAAAAAAAAAAAGAAAGTGTCAATTCTTTACTCTAGCACTAAGCAATTAGTTACTGCCTCTACTTCCAGACCAACTCATATTAGAAATGCTGCTTTGGCTGATGTTATAGACAGGTGTTCGTGTGCTCCCCAAATTTGTGTTTTGAAATCCTCGCACTCACTGTGACAGCGTCAGAAGATGTGACCCCTGGGGGGTGATTATGTCATCAAAGTGGAGCCCTAATGAGTGGGACTAGTGTGTGACACAGGGTACCCCAGAGAGCTGAGGATAAAAGGAAAAATAGACAGTGACCCTGCTGGTGCTCAAGTCTCAGATTTCTACTCTCCAGAACTGTAGGAAATAAATTTCTGCTGTATACAAGCTACCTTGTCTATGGTATTTTCTTATCCCTACCCAAATGAACTTGGACATGAGAAGAGTGCAGAAAATTCCTCTTAATGAGAGCCAAGTTAACATTTCAAACTAAGAAGACACAAGGTATTTGTTAATGGGTTTTAGTTATCAGGGATACCCTATCTTCATGAAAGCCTGTCTTTTTAGTTTTCAAGAAAATTTCAAACTAGCTGACAATTCATATGCTTATCAAAAACTATTCACATTTTTCTTAACTATGTTTCACCTGTTTAAAATATTTTGAAAGGACAATGTTGGAATTATAGTTCTTATGGAGCTATTTTTTTCATTGAATTGACAGAAAAATAAAGAATTTAATAAATGTCAAAAGGTCACAAAGGTACTATTCTGTAAATTATTTTATGAAGAATTATATTAAAACTTTTTTTTCAAAACATAAAATATATATTTTTTTCTTTTTTTATTAATTGATAGCTGTATACATTAATGCAAACATGGGGGGTACATTGTACTGTTTTCATATACAATTTGAAATACTTTCATCAAGCTGGTTAACATAAATATTCATGTCATTTGCTTAGTCATTGTATCAAAACACTTATATTCTAGTTCTAGAAAAGTTCACTTAGGGCCTATCACAGGCTAGCCTCAGTCTGAGATCCTTTCCTTGTATTTCCATAGGAAGGAAGCTGATTGGCCCTGCTTGGTTGGATAAAGAGGTCCCTATAGCCCAGTTAGCAAGGACCATTGGTGATGAACTGTTCTTAAAGAAGGAGGATGTGTCAGGCAGGTGCCCAGGAGGCATTTGACATCATTGTCACCTCTTCTTTTGGAAAAAATGCAGTCTCATGTAAAGTTTAAAATCTTACTTGTTCCTGGTGTCTGTAGAATAGTCCTGTTTCCTAAGGCATGGACCAAAATCCTCCAATGGTCAGAGAGATGGTGCAGATACGTCATCAAATGACACTGAAGGGCTGTTCCTTTCCCCTCTTCTCTTGTAGCTCAACACAAAGACAAACAGCCACCATGTCATGAGCACTGACCAGGTTCCAAGCCTGTCTAGGCGCTGGCCTTGCTGTACTTATTTCATTCTCACAGGATCTCAGTCCTTGGCAATAAAGGAAAAATTTAGCCAATGCAGTAATTCTCAATTTAGAAGATAACCCTTGATTTTAAGATGATGTCCTCTATGGTTTTAAATGTCCTTCCTTTTGTGAAATGCTACTGAGCGTAGATGGGATGTGATGCCTGTAAAAATGCCCTTCATTGATCAAATAATCCTGCACATTTCTCAGGATTTTTAAAAAAGTGGTTCGTGAAATGCTAAAGTCTGGGAATTGCCAATTTGGCTTCTGTTGTTCAAGTTATAAATCCTTCCATTCACACCCCACATTTCCACAGCTCATGTTCTTCAAGTCTATAGGCCCCACACTGGGCTCTGAGCCATTTCCTCCTTAGTGTAGCACTGAGGATCCTTGGCTCTGGGTCCAGAATGCCAGGTATCAAATTGCTGCTCCTATGCTCTATGACCCTGGGCAAGTTACTTAATCTTCAGTGTGGAATCTGTTTAGAATTTCCTGTTGTATTGCAGCTCCTGGATCACCTGTGGCTAGGGAAGAAGGATCTCCTTGCCTATGAGGCCTTGGCTCAATAATCACTGCATAACCCTATTCAAGAAAAAAAAAGTCATGTGGGAGTCCCGACTACCTACACTCCTGAAATAATCATTGTACAATGCAAAGGAGGATCTGACGTATATTGGGGGAAACCTACCCTTTAAGAACTCTTGACATGGTGAGACCTGCAGATGCATGCTCTGGTAAGATAGGCACAAAATGGGGCATTTTTCGGGGAGCTATTCTATGATGGTTGCTCAGTTTGAATTGTCTGTATATGTAGGTTACTACAAAATTTTTGAGAAGGCGGTGTTATAATCCATCGTTGCACTTCCAAGAAAGACAAGCATTCTGATTCATCCATGCAAGTTTCAACTTGATCACCTTATTGTTGTTGCTGGGTAGGTTTTGTTTGTTTCTTTCTGTATGCATTATATGTTTCTTAATTTTTGTGTATCCCAAAGTGTTCATAATGATCATGTATAAGCAGAAATAGTATATTGTCATAAAATTGGGTCTGGCATTGATTCAGAGAACAGAGAGATACTGTTAGATGGAAAACACCAAACTTAGTTTCTTCTTTCTGAATTTTCATCAGTAGCAATTTAATTCCCCTCAGCAATGCCTTACTGACCCAAGAACCTCATTCCAAATACATACAAATCCTCACAGTGGCTTCCTCTCTGGCTTGGGTCTGGAACACCCTAGTTTTAGGTCTAATTTAGGAGGATGCTGGCCCCTGGACTTTGCTCTGTCTCTTTGTGTTTGTGCAGTGAGTTGTCCTGGCTCTGCTACCTCTTCTGTTAGGTCCTTCTTTATAAAATTTTTTTTAAATGACTGAATTTTATATTCGTGCATGTACATTTGGGTTTGTGTCCCCAAGTAGAGTTCCTGCTTCTGCAGGAGGATCTTTTATGTGAGAGTTAGATGTGGTTGCTCATCCTGGTTCCTAAGTCAATTCCTTTCACTGCTCTTATTAACACCATGGCTGATATTCAGTAGCAAACTGGATTGTTGTTAATTATGCACCATTCTGTTCCAACTGAAAAATATCAGTCATGATAACACCTTTTGTGGGATCCAAGTCAATGTTGATTTCTAGAATACCTAAATTCTATTTTATTTAATGCTTTGTTTCTTCCTCCTATAATGTGTTTTCATAAGGCTCCAGTGGTTGCTGGCCAAGGTCATATCTGGTTTGTAACTCTGCATTGTATTTTGACAAAAGCCTTCTATTAACATTTGTCCTTTCTAACATCATCCTTAATGTTTTTCTCTCCTTTTCCTGATATCTTCGATTGAACTATCAGAAAACATTTAAATATGTTTTAGACAACTTGGTTAAGTATATCTACTTTATTAACAATAAATTTTAGGTCACATAAATATATCAGATATTTCCAATGAAAATTTTGCATCCTAATTGAGAAGCTCTGCCAAGTATGAAGTATGTACTGAATTTTTTAATCTTACTGCAAAAAAAAAAGCAGCAAAAAAAATTCAATAATTTTATATTGATTACATGTTGGAATAACATTTAGGATACATTAGGCCAATTGAAATGTACATAATTAAAATTAGTGTCACCATTTTATTTTTGCTTGACATTTAAAATTACATGTGAGGCTCACAGTATGTATGTTAGCCCATGCTGTCTTAAAGCATTGTCCTCTTAACCTTGAATTTGGCTCCATAAATTTCTACCTTGCTGAGGATAAACTCTGTCTCATGTCTTATTATTCTAGAGCAGACGGATTATGTTAAAAAAAAAAACACGCATCCAGTCTTTCTAGTTTTATTTTAAATTAATGGTGACAAACATCAGGTGGACTCTCAACGATGTCCCACAAATAGGCAAGTTGTCCTTAACATATTTGCTGCCCAGCTTTTTGAGACAAACCCTTCAAATCTCTTCTGCCTACTCTCTCTTCATACTTCATACCTCACTTATGTTCGAGGGAATACCTGAATCCTTGAGAATATAAACGTAGACAGATAGGAAATGTCTACACTTTCCCACCATGGATTTACATCTTAGCTCTATCTTTACCCACATTCGCCCTTCTCTTATTAAAGTGGACAAGTGGCTTTTCTCCTGGCAAGTGTCTGTTATTTAATTATGCTTTGCTTTCGTTCACATAATAGCTGGTCTTCTCAAGGAATTATATGCCTGAAGTTAATCACCTTTCTTTTGTGTTATTTTTTCATTATCTCCTGGATATGCTCCAAAAAGTTCAAATATATTTAAGTATCTCTTATATTTAAACAAACAAACAAGCAAACAAACAAACAAATAAAACAAATCCCCTCAATTGATGCCATCCCATTTCCTTTAGCTAGTATCACAGTTTTCTATTTTCCTTCATAGCACGTTGCTAGTGAGACATATCCCAAATCCTTGCCCCTACTTCTCCCTCCCTTCCCAGAAAGGTTTCCATCCTTTAATAAGAGTGTTCTTGTTCAGATCACCATTAACAAGTCCAGTGGTTATTTATGTTGACTTATTAGCAATTTTCACAATTCAGTCATTGCTAAAAATTACATTGAATATTTGACATTTTCCCTGGTATTTAGATAATGTAATGTCTTACCATGAAAAGAAAAATGTTTCAATTGTCTTTCTGACCCTGATTTTCTTTCTTTTTTTTTTTATTTAATGGTAACTATGTACATTAATGCACTTCTGGGGTACAGTGTGGGGTTTTCACATGCAATCCAAAATACTTCCATCAAACTGGTCAACACAGCCTTCATGTCATTTTCTCAGTTATTGTTTTAAAATATTCACGTTCTACTCTTAGAAAGATTCACTTGTACCCCTGTAAGAAAAACCTCAGAAGTGATCCCTCCAATCCTCCTCCCTCCCCCCCCATTCTTAGGCTATTTGGTTATAGCTTTCATATAAAAGGTATAAATTAGTTTCATAATAGGGGTGTGTACATTGGATACTTTTTCCTCCATTCTTGTGATACTTTGCTCAGAAGAACATTCTCCAGCTCCATCCATGTGAAGTGCCCATTTAACCGCCCATCTACCCACCTATCCACCACTGTGACAAGTCATAAACTCATCAGTGACTTATACATTCCGTCTCGGGCCATTTTGTGCTGTGACTGATAATGAGCATAAATTTATTGACACATAGTTCTGGAGGTTGAGAAGTCCAAGATCAAGGGGCCACATCTGGAGACGACTTTTCTGCTGTGTCATCCCATGGCAGAGGGCACATGGGGGCCAGGGGAGAGGACAAGAAGACCCAAACTCTTCCTTTTATAAAGAACACACTCCCCAATAATGACATTAGTCTACTCAGGAAGGTGACGGCCCCAACACGGCCCCATAGGAATCAAGTTGCCAACACATGAACTTTGGGGGACACACCCAAACCAGAGCACTTGCCTGCAATGTACCAGGTCCTCTCCCAGGTGGGTGGGAGATGGCAGTAAAATAGTTCCAATCCTTCCCCTCAGAGGAAAGATGTCCCCTACAGAAGGCATTTGCCACATAACACATGTATACGCTTTGACAGAGCACATCTCCTCCTTGCAGAAAAGGGGCCTCTGAGCTGAGCCCTGAAGCTGGGATGGACAGGTGAAGTAGAGGACAGCACATTCCACGCACAGGGCAGGGGACAGGCAGGTGACTAAAGCAGATGGGAGCAGCTGGAACGATGAGTCTGATGTTGAGAGTAGTGAGGGGCTGCAGGGGTAACCAAGGACATCACAGGTCACCTAGGCATCTGACTTTAGTCCCATTAGCAGGGTTCAGCTTCAAGGGAGGGTGGCAGGGACATGACGAAGCTGTGGTTTGGGGGAGAGAACTCTGACTACAGCGTGGACCATGGGTTGGGCCTTGGCAGTGATGGCACATGGGCCCCAGCTGGCAAGCTGGAGCAGAGACAAGCCAGGTGGGGTTGGGGAGCGTCTGCAGCGGAGTGTAGCCAGCAAGGGCAGAGAACGGGGATCCAAAGATTTCCCCCCTCTATTATGAAAATCCTCACCCTAATGAAAAGGTGAAAGAGCAGGGCCCCATCCCCCTTTCTCCACTTAGACCAATCATTAACTCGCCTCCTCTTTGCTTTTCTCTCAAGGAATATCAAGATGAGGGATTTTCTTTTTCTGAACCATTGGGAAGTCTGTCGCTGACATGATGACATGTCACTCCTGAGCTCAGCTGCATCTCCTGAGGACATTATTTTCTTTTTTTTTTTTCTTGCTCTGTCACCCGGGTTGAAGTGCAATGGCATCATAGCTCACAGCAACTTCACACTCCTGGGCTCAAGTAATCCTCCTGCTTCAACCTCCCAAGTAGCTGGGACTACAGGTGCCTGCCATGATGCCCGGCTAATTTTTTCTATTTTTGATAGAGACAAAGTCTTCTCAGGCTGGTCTTGAACTGAGCTCAGGTGATCCTCCTGCCCCAGCCTCCCAAAGCACTAGGATTACAGGTGTGAGTCACTGTGCAGGCCAACAGTTTCCTCCTTAGCCACAGTATCGTGCCTAGGAAAATCAAGAGTGGCCCCTACTATCTAGTCTGCGTTCAGACTTTCCCAGTTGTTCCAAGACTGCCTTTTATGGTCGGGTTGCTAGCTTTGAAAGCCAGGGTCCCATCAAGCGTTCTAGCATTCCACTTGGTTATGTCACTTCAAGTCTCCAGGAGAGATTCAGGAGTAGAATGTGAGGGGTTGGTGAGTCACTAATCTCTGGGGTAAGGGGCAGGGAGGATCTGGTTTGGGCAGTCAGTGGTGCAGTCCCCCAGATGAGGAATTCTGGGGAGGGAACAGTCTCAGGGGAGAGAGTCTGTTTGGAAGAGCTATGTGGGAGGCAGGTGGAGACTCAGGTGGGGAGCTCCGGAGACCATGGTGAGATACAGAGTGAGGGTTGCATTTAGCTTCCTGGGGCGGCCATAGGCAGGGTGGCTTAAAACAACAGAAATGTACTGCCTGTGAGTCCCAGAGCCGGAAGTCCAAAGTCAGCCTTCTCCAAAGGCTCAGGCGGGAGTTCTTCCTTTTCTCCTTCGGCTGCTAGCGAGTTTCGGCAGCTCTTGGCATCCTTGGCTTACAGCCATAACCCGCCTATGTCTGCCTCGGTGCTGCATGCAGTGGTCTTCCCTGAGTGCATTTGCATTCTAAGGACACAGTCATTGGATGTAGGGCCCAACCTGCTGCAGTGTGACTTCATATTCATTTAACTACTTACGTCAGCAAAGGCCCTATTTCCAGACAAGCTCACGTGCTGATGTTCCCTGTGGACCTCAAATTTGGGGAAAGGGTTGATGCACTATTCAACCCAACAGATGTCATCACCATCTAAAAGGCGACTGAAACTTCGGGAGAGGATGCGATTGCCCAGGGAGAGAGGGGCTGGCTCAGGACAGATCCTCAAGCAACCCCAGTGTTGGAGGGGTCACCAGGAGACTCTGGGCCCTACAAAGGAACCAGACGACTTGTCAGAGCTGGTCGACAGGGTCAAGTGGTGTGGGAGATCCAGGAAGACATGGCTGAGCTGCACCCTCTGGATTCCAGGGCAAGCTGGTGGGGAACTCTGGCGAGAATAGTGTCAGGGGACTCTGGGGAAAACCCAGACTGTGTGGAATTTTGTTTCCACATTCCACTGGCCTCACGGACCTCTGGACGGCACAGGGAACAATTGGCTCTTCTTACATATTACTTTTGCTGCCCATTGTCTGTTCTTCCCATCACACAGCAAGTCTCTCCAGACCAGGGGCCCACTGTACACCCCATGCCTCTCCCAGCCCCTGTGGGCCATCAGGCCTCCCAGGAACATCTGCAGTCACAATCTAAGCAGCCTTAGCACATCCTGTCCCAGGACAGCCTCCACCTGCGTGATGCCAGGGTCCCATATAGGGTGGGAAGGTGCTGATTTCAGCTGGCACCTGTTGACCTTGTCCTTGGTGACATGTGCTACCCTGCACATGTATGGACTCACACATCGAATCCTACAGCAGCCTGTCATGGTACGAGGGTACTGAGGTGCTGATAGCATTGCAGTGTGCCATCGTTACCACACCATAGCAGATGAGGAAACCAAGGAGGTCAAGTAGCACTGAAAGCAGATGAGCCAGGGTTCAGACTCAGAGATGGGGCCCCAGAAACCACAGTGCCCTGCAGTGTGCCCAGCTCCAGACTGACCACTGATGCTTGTCACCGAATGGACTCCATTGTCATCAGTGGAATTCAAGGCCAAGCCTGGAGCTCCCTGCAGCTGTCCCAGGTCTGGCCTCACCTGGGCCCTGGCTTTATTCTCTGTTCTTTGCTTCTTGAGACCCAGAGAGGATGCAGGGCCTGAGCGCCTCTGTGAGTCAGACCAGCAGGTAACTTCGAACCTCAGCGTGGCAGAGACTGTTGGTGGGCTGAGAGGACACTGACCTCCCTGCAGAGTTGCTGTCAGACTCGGGACCTTGGTCTGCAGGTAAGCTGCTGTCCACCTTCTGTGTCTCAAGCCCCCTTCACTCGGCCAAAGGCCTGGAGAGGCCGTGCCTGGCCCTCCCCGGCCCCGCTGCCCCATAGTGGTGAAGTCTTCTGGTTTATATCCTTTCAGTTGTTACTAGAGGTCCTTGTTGTCTTTCTCACGAGTGACTGAAGCCTGTTAACCCTCGGCCAGTTCCTACCTGGCTGGTGGGTGGGAGCCTGAGGCTTTTTCTCCCACACACCCCTGGAGCCTGAGCTAATGCAAGCTGTGGCCGTGGGAAAGAGGGGAGGAGGGGGCACCCCAATTATCCATGCTGAGGGAGTCGCTGCCAGGCTGGGCCAGCCCAGCCCGGGGGCTCTTCCCTGATGTTCTCTGGGTGTCTCAGGGGCCCCAGGCTGCTCCCAAAGAGAAGGCGATGAGAAGGAACTTCCTCCTTACCTCTTGCAGAACTCCTTGTCCCTGAGGCAGAGCACATCTGAGCACCCACACATACTCGGGAAGAAGGGAGGGGGGTCGTCTGGCCTCAGTGGACACTTTCCCTCAAGCTTTGTGCCTTTTTGTCCCACTGCCCAGAACCTTCTGCCCTCCTCTGCCCATGTGCTGACTCTTACCCATTACTCCTGTCTCACCTTCAAAGTCTCTTTTTCCAGAAGACCTCCCTGCTTCTCCCAGGCCTGACGTGGCACCTCCTTCCATCCCCCATGCTTCTAAAACACTCCCACCCCTTCCTTGAGGGTGAAGCTGTGTCTTTGTGCCCACCCTGTGTCCTCAGCATCTGGCCTCTCAGAACATCATAGGCTTGCAGTGGTTGAAACAGGAATTGAACAGGAGTTGGCCTGGTTCCCTTTTGCTCTTTCTCTTCCCAGAATCCGGCTCACCGACTCACCGCCTGGGGTCCTGGCTTCTCCCTTCCCCACCAGAACCAATGGCAGCCAGGAGTGAGCAAGGAGCATAGGCAGTGGGAAAGAGACAAACCAGGCAGGTGCAGTGGCTGACACCTGTAATCCTAGCGCTCCGGGAGGCCAACACCGGCGGACTGCTTGAGCTCAGGAATTCAAGACCAGCCTAAGCAAGAGTGAAAAAAGAAAATAGAAAAATTAGCTGGGCATTGTGGTGGGCATCCATACTCCCAGCTACTTGGGAGGCTGAGGCAAGAGGATCATTTGAACCCAAGAGTTTGAGTTTGCTGTGAGCTAGGCTGATGCCACTGCACTCTACCCAGGGTGACACTACCTGTCTGAAAAAAAAGAAAAAGAAAAAGAGACAAACCAGATGAAGGGGGCTTCTTGGCAGGGCAAGCTCCTGGAAGAAGTGACCTCTGGCCTGAGAACTCAGTGACTGGGAAATGTCAGTGATGTGAAGGACTGGGGCAGAGTATTCTGGGTAGGGAGGGCAACATGTGCAAAGGCCCTGGGGCAGGAACTTGCCTGGCAGGTTGGAGAGCCACAAGGCCAGTGTGAGCTCAGCTGAGTGAGTTACAGGTTTTATTCCAAGTGTGTCAGAAGCCAGGGAAGAACACAACCTGACTAAGCCAGCATTGCAGTGGGGAAGTTGTCTGGATGCCAGGATGGCTTAATGAACTGAGGCTGAGAGACGCAAGTCACAGCCTCCTCCACCACTTGCACCATCCTGCATGTGCTGGCTCTCATTTGGAAATATTCCCAACAGGCACAGCAAGGGGAGTGTCCAGTGTCTGGGGGCGGCAGACCACCCTCCCCTTCCAGTCAGATGATGAGAAATAGGGCAGGGGCAAAGAGAACCTGTCTGGCAGCCTCCCTGGGGTGGACACAGTGCACAAGGAGCCTTCCAGCCCTTTCTGGGTTTAGGGGATTTACACAAAGGTATAAGGTATGCTGGAAGCTGCTGGACACCAGGCATCAGTGGGATTCTGGGAAGGGGGAGATGAGGACAGTGGGGTGGGGGTCTCAGGACTGACCTGGGCTGGCAAGGCATGGGAAATAGGTTTGCTTGATGTGTGGGGACATTTTTCCTTTCACATTTGATCAGACCCACCCAGCTATTTTGAAGTAAACCTACATGCTACTTAAATGTACTTTTGGGTTATATGCCAAAGGGACCATTCTTTTTCTCTCTTATTGGAAGGAACTGGGCTGCTGTAGGGACCAGCCACGTGCCTGGATACTCAGGCCTGATGGGGTGTGTCCACCCCACCCAACACCCCCTCTAGTGCTCCCTCATGGCCCCCATTTGACCAGGGAGGAGACCGAGGCTCAGAGACCTTGGAGACCCTCCTCCGACAGAGGCAGAAGACAAACTCAGTGCCTGACCCCCAATCCCGTGCCCTTTTAAAAACTCTCTTATTAGGAAATATTCCACTCACCCAAAGGAATAGAGGTGATGTTTTGCAAGGTGAAAATAATGATCATATAAAATGGACACCCACACACCATCACCTGCTTAAGAAACAGAACGTGCCCGGACCAACCATCCCTCCTGTTTCTCCTGACCGACCACTTCCCTGCCAGCCGCCCACAGGCACCCAGGACTCGGAGTTTTGCTCATATCCTTCCCTTCCCCTGTGCTCCTCTTGCTGTACAGCTTCATGGTGTGGGTGACACATGTATGCAGTGCCAGTGCTCAATATGCAAACACACACGTGCACGTGTCTATTAGAGTGCGCTAGCTTTCTGGGGTTGCCATGGCAAGTGACCACAGACTGGGGGGCTTAAGCAACAGAAATTTATGCTCTCACTGTTCTGGAGGCTGGAAGTCTGAGATCACGGCATCAGCCAGGTGCACTCCTCTGGAGGCACTGAGGCAGAGTCTGCTCCAGGCTTCTCTCCTGCTTCCAGTGCCTGCCAGCAAGCCCTGGCGTCCCCTGGCTTATGACCACATGGCTCCAATTCCTGCTCGAGTCTTCACATGGCCTTTGCCCTGTGTGTCTCTGCATCCACTCCTTTTCTTATAAGGACACAGACATTCTATTTAGGGCCCACCCTAAATCTCAAAGGTTGTCCCTTGACATCCTTAATTACAGTGGCAAAAATCCTTATTCTGAAGGGTCATATTTGCAGGTTCCAGAGGTTGGGACATGGACATCTTCTGGGGGGCCGCTATTCACCCAACACATCAGGAACGTGCTAGAATTTACTTAGTGATCAGGGTGCTTGGCCAAAAATTTTAGGATGCCTTAAGGATCTTGGGTCTCTTTCAGGTGGGGACACCTCAAGCCTCCCAGACCCATCTGCTCAGTGGGAAGGAGAAGGGTCTCCAGGGGACTGGGGGACTACTCAGGCTGCTACGTGGATTCATCAGGATGTGGTTCTGAGTGGGAGGGTGGCTCTTCTTCCCTCCCTTGTGGCTGTCCACAGAGCCACCGTGCCCACACTCTGCCCCAACAGCATGGTTCACCACTGTCATCAGCCCTCCTCACACCCTGTCCTTGCCCCATGGGACGTGTCTCACTGTGTAATGAAAGACATTACTTGTTTAAAGGCTTGTCTTCTCCCCAGATCCTGTCTGTCCTGGTTCTTCCCTCGTAGACTGTCAAGAGATCATTGCCATTAATGTGAACAAGGTCCAGCATGGGCCATCTGAACACTTCTTGGCCTGGTCCAAAGGAGACTGCAGGGTGGTCTAGGTCACAGAGGGGCATCCCACCAGCACAGGAGGAAGGAATCAGTGCACTCTGAGTGCACTTAGCAGCGCTTGGCCCACAGCAGCCAAGAGCATCAGGCAAAGCACGACCATGCCACCTGAACTGGGCAGCAGCAGCTTCTGGAGGAGAATGAGACACACAGATGGCATAGGTGTGGACAACCTCTCCCCACCAATACCCTGCTCACAATGAGGGCAAGAATACTGCCTGCTGACCCCAGGGTGGCCTTTGGCCCCTCTCCTGTGCCACCTTGGCCCTGCAATACTCATAATCCTCTCTCTGCTCTGACTTGGTTCCAACAGCTGGGTTTTGTTTGCAATGGGAAGGATCAACTCTACAACTTGACCATGCCGGGTGAAGTCTTAGGAAGCCCCATAATGAGGTCCCACACGTTTTCATTCTGCCTATGGTAAAAAGTCCAAACTTTCAAGTGCAATGAACTAAAAGGAACAGGCCCCTCCATGAGGCTTCAAGGCCCAGTGAGTCTGGCACTCCCAGGCTATGCATTCCCAGAACAAGGGCTGGGAGCTCTGCCTGGCTTCTCTTTAGGAATCAGTTCTTGGAAATCTATTGCAGCAGCAGCTCCTGGTATGGCCACGGGCTCTCGTTGTGTCAGGTCAGAGCCTTCTGGGGTTGATGTTGGCTGGTTGCTTGATGCGACTTGGACTCACTTCTTCCAGGAGCTGGATGATTCCTTTTCACATCCCAGCTTCTCAGAGCTGCTCCTGACACCCAGCCTCTGGCCTCCTCGGCTTTATCAGTATTTACAGGTGCCGTCTTCCCTGGCACAAGGGAAGCATTACGCAGAGCTAAAAATTTCAATTGAAATTAGAAAAAAAAAAAACCCACCCCCACTGCCCAAGAACCAGGCCTCATTTCTCCTCCCTTGTTCTGGATCACAGCCAGCAGGTTCTCAGAATACTGGGCTACAGGGACAGTGATGATGTTCTCCGTCTGTCCTGGCCAAGCCATGACCGGTTATTTCCTCATCCCGGGGCCAGGAGAAGGTGCAGGAGGAGGAGGCGGCTGCTGGACACCAGGCATCAGTGGGGTTCTGGGAAGGGGGAGATGAAGGACAGTGGGGTGGGGGTCTCAAGACTGACCTGGGCTGCTAAGGCATGGGAAATAGGTTTGCTTGATGTGTGGGGACATTTTTCCTTTCACATTTGATCAGGCCCGCTCAGCTATTTTGAAGTAAACATACATGCTACTTAAATAAATAGCACGTAAAATGCATCAAATATGTGAAAATCCATAAAGTGCAAGAAAAACGCAGATTCCTCCTAAATACAATATGAACACACAATTAGAGAAAGATGAAGGCTAGCCACGCATCTTTAGGTATGACAGTGAAAAACATCATTTAAAAGTGGAGGTTTAAGGCCAGGTGCGGTGGCTCATGCCTATAATCCCAGCACTCTGGGAGGCCGAGGCAGGTGGATTGCTTGAGCTCAGGAGTTCAAGGCCAGCCTGAGCCAGAGCGAGACCCCCATCTCTAAAAACAGCTGGGCATTGTTGTGGGTGCCTGTAATCCCAGCCACTCAGGAGTCTGAGGCAAGAGAATTGCTTAAGCCCCAGGGTTTGAGATTGCTGTAAGCTGTAACACCACAGCATTCTACTGAGGATGACAAAGTGAGACTCTCTCAAAACAAACAACAACAACAAAGAGTGGAGATTTAGCCTAAGAATTTACTCCCAGGCTCGGCGCTTGTGGCTCAATCGGCTAAGGTGCCAGCCACGTACACCTAAGGTGGCGGGTTCAAATCCCCAGCCCGGGCCCGCCAAACAACAATGATGGCCGCAACCAAAAAATGGCCGGGCGTTGTGGCGGGCGCCTGTGGTCCCAGCTACTTGGGAGGCGGAGGCAGAAGACTCGCTTGAGCCCAGGAGTTGGAGGTTGCTATGAGCTGTGATGCCATGGCACTCTACCCAGGGGGATAGCTTAAGGCTCCGTCTCAAAAACAAAAAAAAAAAAAGAAAAAAAAAGAAAAATGTCATTTTGTTTTGTTTTGCTTTTGAAAACTAACGCTAGTTAGAGCTAGGCATTTTTCTAAGAGCTTCACATCTATTAGCCCATTAATTTCCAAGTAGCCCAATGATCAAAGTACCATTATTATACAATTTTACATATGAAGAACAGGGCTCAGAGAAGTTAAGTGACTTGCCCAAAGTCACACAACATAGTTACAATTCAAATCCAGGCCTTGGGGTTCTCTCTCAGCTCTTTTTTTTTTGAGATGGAGCCTCAAGCTATCCCCCTGGGTAGAGTGCCATGGCATCACAGCTCAGCAACCTCCAACTCCTGGGCTCACGCGAGTCTCCTGCCTCAGCCTCCCAAGTAGCTGGGACCACAGGCGCCCGCCACAACGCCCGGCCATTTTTTGGTTGCAGCCATCATTGTTGTTTGGCGGGCCGGGTTGGGGATTCAAACCTGCCACCTTGGGTGTATGTGGCTGGCGCTTTAGCTGCTTGATCTCTCTCAGCTCTTAATCCTTGTGCTCCTCTGGCCCACTAAGGGGATTATTGTGATGGGTCATTTTTCTAGGGAGCAGGTGAATCTACACTCCTTTAAATATTGTTTCTGACAAATGTGAAGAACTCTTTAAAGTGAAAATAAGGATATATCACCAACATACATGCAAGTCAAGGAGATAATCTGTGAGCTCAGCAGGTGGATACCTCTTAATCCACCCACTGTCTCCAGGGGTCCCAGTTACTCAGCTTTTTCCCAACTTTGTGCCCCCAGATATACTAGACAATTTATAATCATATATTATCACATTATAACAAATACAAAATAGCATTTTATTGCAATGAAATAGATCTGAACTGAAACTTCTGGACATTTCTCTAATTATCCCTTATGCTTTATTCTTTGAATCATGTAATTTATCTGAGTGAGGTCTCCGCTAAATCAGGCTAACCTGGCCCCGTGCTTCACTTCCTGTGGTTTCTACATCCATCCCGCAGAACAGCCCTTTCTCTCTCCTTGTGCTGAAATTGGCTCCCCACTGCTTCTTGCTCTTCTCACCTCAGGTCACAAGAAGTTGTTCCAAGGTGGACAGGGTCACCCCTGTCTTGGGTGGTCCCTGTCTTGGTCTGATCCGAGTTCTCTCCCTCCCTACTTGCTTTCTTCTCCCCAGTGAGTCCAGCCTTCCAGAGTTACCTTCTCCACTGTGCCCGTTCCCATTCCCAGCTCACTTTGTCTCTTCTCAGGAACAAAGACTGTCTGTGTCTTCAGAAACTCTCTTCCTCCTTCCCCTCTTTTGTCATCATTCCAGGAAAATCTCTGCCACAGAAGTCGTTCATTCTGTAAACAGACCAAGAGGACTTTTGTCTCTTGCTGGCTGCCATACCCCACTCAGGGCCTACAGCCACCCCTGTCACTTAGTAGATGACCAGTACTCAATCTGTTCAAGGCAAGGACCAACCGAAGGAGACTGAAGTCGTTACTATTAGATGAAATGAACAATGTCTTTTATATAACTTTCTCAAGTAAGAAGAAAACCACAATGCTTTTTCATTTCTTAAATCTTTCTTATTGACATTTAGCATCTTGTTACCTGATTAATTTAGGAAAATTATTCTTGAAGAATATTTGGAAACTATGTCAAGCTGTTTGCCTTTATTTTAGAGAGAAACAGATAAAATAAGTAAAACCAGTGTCCTGGGCCCTCCTATTGTCTTGGAATCATAAGGGGGTTTCTCTACATCCCTATCTAGTTAAATTTACTTTGTCTTGACAATCCATAGCCAGTATATTTTTAAAAGCTTCTTTCTTACTCTATTGGGTTGCTTTTCTGGCTACTTAAGTCACCAGCATTACAATATTCTGCTCTTATTCATTGCAATGGACAGAATTTTAGTTATCGTCTGGGTGAGATAGGCTTTTATGAACTAACCTAGAGGCCTAAGTGCCCCTCTTAACCTTGTTACCATGGGGAAATGCATTTCAAATAGCCAGGTAGCACGCAGACTGTTAGAACACGAGCCATGGCTACACCCATGGCTACCTGGAATGGTGAGAGCCTATGACTTTTATTTGCCACGTGATGTGCAGCAACAAAGCAGTTAATGTTCTTTTCAGGTCCAAGTATCCGCACAGATGTTTCAAGGTTTTTGTAAGCTGATGGAAGAATGGAAATGCTCCAACAAAAAAAAGCCACAATAAATCAACAAGGTGAAGTAACCATTACGCTCGGTAAGAGCTTGGTGCATTAGCCCAGCCAAAGAAAATTTTACAGGACAACGTGCAGAAACAGATTTTCTCGGTAAAGCTCTTCTAATTCAGGGCATAAATCTAAGGAAGAATGCTGAGAGCCCACAGGTGCGGAGTAGCAACAGAACTTGACCTAGGGTCAATCTAACTATAAAATGGAGGAAACAGAAAGTAAAGAAAAACTGCAAATATTTCACAGCCAATTACTGTCTAATTTATATGAAGCAAATGAAAATGGCATAGTACAAATTAAAAAGAGGATGTTATTTTGATGAAGATCAATTTGGACCATTTAGGAAGACACTGTATTAACATTAACAGCAGCTTAACAGTTCTTAGTGGAATTTTTCAAAGCACTTACGAGGATTGATTTAAATGACTGTCCAAGTCTTGCATATTTCTCTGGTATTAATAAAGTAGGAAGAAGTATGTGGCAGCACAGACCTATGTATCAAAATAACATTTTTGGCAAAAATGAAATATACTATTTAAAACAGATATAAAGAAAGTACAATTGAGATATTCGTCACGTGTTTTCAGAAACCTTAAAATTAAAGTCAGACTCCCATATGACATCCAGACCTTACACTCTGCTATGACAAAAAGAAGATTAAAAATAAGAGAATGATGACATTCCTGAGACTTTTTCAAGGGTCTGTAAACACAGACATAAGAAAAAAATTAAGAGTAGCCAAACATGGTTTGTGAAATAAAAACTAGAAAAAAAAAAGGAACATCTGGAAATCATAGATGATAACAGGATGCCAAGATGGAGATGGCTCCGAGAAACGATGGAAAGGCTAAACTTAGGCAGAGCTTGAGACTCAGCTCACTCGCCTGCAGCCCGGATTCACCCTGTGCACTGCTGCTGCTCGAGACAGTGACCGGGAGGGTGGGAAGATCCTTGCATTCTGAGGAGTGGTCCTTGCTGGGCCTTACGCTGCCTATCTTTTGTTTTTCAAATTACATATTAAGGTTTAGTGGGAGAGACCTGGGGAAAAACAGTCCAGGCCCTAGGTCTCTTCTAGGACTAGGCAGAGATAAAGGACCCTACAACAAATGGCCACTGGAAGCTGAGAGCTTCGTTCAGTGCAGACACCAAAGACTTCAGCAAGGTCTGAGCTGCACTAGGGTAGTCAAATTAGGAAAAACCCCCATATTCCTTTTATTTTCACTGTAGCTTTTTAAAGAGCTGGTAAATTCAAGGCCTATGTAGGGCAATTGTAACGATAAACCTCTTGAAACAGGCCAAAGGATCAATGCTTTGTCCACAGAGGTTGTAGGAGTCAGGACGCTTTTGGCAGCAAGAAACAAAGATAAGACAAATGGCTTAAAGCGTAAACGTATTAACAGTTTACTGAGAAGCCGAAGTAGGCAGTCCGTCGAGTGATTTGATGAATCAATGGCTTCATCAAGAACCCCAGCTCTTGGCTGGGTGCGGTGGCTCATGCCTTATAATTCCAGCACTCTGGGAGGCCGATGCAGGTGAACTGCTTGAGCTTAGGAGTTTGAAAACAGCCTCAACAACAGCAAGACCTCGTCTCTAAAAATAGCCAGGCATTGTGGCAAATGCCTGTTGTTCTAGCTGCTTGGGAGGCTGAAGCAAGACAAATAGTTTGGACCCAAGAGACTGAGGAAAGAGGATCGCTCAAGCCCAAGAAGAGTTTGAAGTTGCTGTGAGCTATGCTGACACATCACTCTACCATAGGCAACTGTTTTTCCCCAGGTCTCTCTGTCTCCAAAAAAAAAAAAAAAAAGAAAAAAAAAGAAAAGAAAAGAAAAGAAAGATTGATTCCCTGGATTCTCAGGCAGGTTTCCATTAAATTTTACTGTTCAGAAATGGATCACCTGCTCACCCCTAGATCAATTACTTTTAAGAGAACTGAGTTGCCATGATTGGCTTAGAATTACCAAACTGTAGTATTGCAGCTAGACCTGTGGTTCTCAACCTTCCTAATGCTGCGGTCCTTTAATATAGCTTCTGTGGGTTGTGACCCACAGGTTGAGAACCGCTGAGCTAGACCAAAGTTGGGATTCTGTTATCAAGGAACACAAAGGAAATGGAGTAAGTTTGGCTTTGGGGACAAGATAAACAGGTATGTGAGAAACCTAAGCAAAATGCTGTCTAAATTACATAAATGTTTGTGCTGCCACTATTATTTGGATGGAAAAAATGTAACAGGATGGCTTCAGTTATGCTGCAGGAAAAACCAACTCTAAGTAAACAGATTTATTTCCTGCCCATGTTATATGTCAATTACGGATCAGCTGCAAATCTGCTTCCCACACAGACTCGGGCTCACAGAGCAGGTCTTATCTGGGATATCACTGGTGTCTTAGCCGAGCAACAAAAGACACAGGCAACCGGGTGCTTGTTCTGAATGTTTCTGCTTCAAAGTGACGCAGGTCACTTCTGCTCACAATTTATTGCCCCGAACAAGCCAGTTGACCATGCTGGAGTTCAACAGCCAGGCAATATAATCCTCCTGTAGGAGGGCAGACTCAGGTTAGGGCAACAAATACCGTGAATGACAACAGAGTCTACCGAAAAGACGGATTTGGCCTCACTCACTTCGGTGTGGTCGTGCCCATTTGTGACTGAGTATTAAGCTTTCCTAAGACTATAGTCTTGCTTGAGTTTTTCCGTTGCCA
This sequence comes from Galagoides demidoff, assembly GCA_963574575.1. Taxonomy (NCBI): domain Eukaryota; kingdom Metazoa; phylum Chordata; class Mammalia; order Primates; family Galagidae; genus Galagoides; species Galagoides demidoff. The sequence goes on from CAUYQV010062084.1 coordinate 19,025, forward strand.
CTACAAGCACAGTGGGCAGACCTGCCCATCGCTTATCCCATGAGGAGATGCTGAGACAAAGTCAAGGTACGACAGCATTTATTTTTCCTCTTACATGTTTTCAGTAGAATAAATGATACAATATTAAAAACTGCTTGAAACAGCCCATTTCCAGGCCTCCCTCTCCCTGGCCCTCTCAGCTTTCAGCCCTTCTGAGCACAGAAAGAACTTTATCCTCTCAACACCTCAATTCTTTTTTTTTTTTTTTTAAATCTAGAGTTAAGCTGGCTGGGGTGATAGTTCTCACACAGCCCAATAGCCTCACCTGCAAGGTCAGATAGGACCTAGATGGAAAAAGCCACAGGTTTTATTGTTGAGAAGCCGGTTTAAACCAGGGCAACCGCACACCGTCTAAAGCTCTATTCTGTCCTCCTGGGACACAGCCTGATGATGTCCTTGTAAAGTCACCCTGTCCCAGAGCATTCTTCCCTGTATCCTCAGGAGGTGAACCAGGGCAATTATGTAACTCTCTGTGATTCCTGTGGAATAATTATAGAGGAAACGTTGTTGCCTTTCTTGTTGCTTAGGGTTTTAAAGAAGGATTTGAAGCAAGGTTTTTTTGCATTTATAGCATATTTGATTTTGTGATTAAAAAAATCCATGGCAACATATTATTCAGAAATCATATATAACTTAAACTAGTTAATAATTTTTTCGCTCTTTAAACAACTGAAAATGAATATGAATGAGAAGTGCAGACATTTTCCCCCTGCATTTCTAAATCGAGACTTATGAATAAACAATATTAGATCATTTATTAACTGTTGGAAATGATGGTAAAGCATACATAAAGTCAGATTTAGCATTCAGCCATTCTGAAGCATCCAGGTCAGTGGGCTTCTGTAGCACTTTCCACCTCCAGAACTGTTCATCCTCTCAAATAAAAAAAAAAGCTCTGGACCCATTAAACGCTAACTGCCCGTGCTCCCTGCTCTCCCGACCACCGTTCTATTTTCTGTCTCTATTTAACTATTCTAGGTCCCTCACATAAGTGGAATTACATGGGTTCAGTGCCTGTAGCTCAGTGGCTAGGGCACCAGCCACAGACACAGGAGCTGGTAGGTTCAAATCTAGCCCGGTCTGCTAAACAACAACAACTACAACCAAAAAATAGCTGGGCATTGTGGTAGGCATGTGTAGTCCCAGCTACTTGGGAAGCTGAGGCAAGAAAATAGCTTAAGCCCAAGGCTTGGAGGTTGCTGTGAGCTGTGATGCCATAGCACTCTACCTCGGGGGACAGCTTGAGACTCTATCTCAAAAAAATAAATAAATAAAATAAAATAAGTAGAATTACATGGCATTTGCTTTTTTGTGACTGGCTTATCTCACTAAACAATATCTTTAAGCTTCATCCACGTGGCAGCGTGTGTCCGAAGTTCCTTCCTTTTCAAGTCTATTAACTGTTCAACTGACATCAATGATGATGTGTTAAAAATTATCTTAGCTTTTAAACGTAACTTTTTCTTGGCTGGGAGTGCTGGCTCACCCTTGTAATCACTCCAGGATGATCCCTGGAGTTCAGCAGTTCAAGACCTGCCTGAGCAAGAGTGAGCCCCTGAGACCCCATCTCTACTAAAATCAATACTAACCGGGGGTCGTGGCAGGCACCAATAGTCCCAGCTCTCAGGAGGCTGAGGCAGGAGGATTGCTTGAGCCCAGAAGTTTGAAATTGCTGTGAACTAGGCTAATGCCATGGCACAGGGCGACTGAGTGAGACAGCGTCTTTATTTTACATACAGATTCATTTGTGTTGATGTAAATAGCTCTATCTGTTGCAATATGTGCATCGTGCTATAATCACAGGCAGGATGCAGAATTCCCATTAGTCCCTTTATTACACCTTCCCCCTGCCTTTAACCCTAGATAACCACCAATCAGTTCTTTCTCCTTCTAGTTTGCCCTTTGCTTTTTCCAGAATGGTATAGAAATGGAATTATGGGGTATGTAACCTTTTGGGAGTGGCTTCAGTTGGCACTGAAATGTTCACTTTTGGCCTTGATCCACACCATTGTATGTGCCAATAGTTTGTCCCTTTTCATTGCTGAAAAATACTCCATTGTATGGAGGTATCACAGTTTGTTCATCTGGTCACCAGCTGAAAGATATCTGGATTGTTTCCAGTTACAGAACATAATGAATGATGCCACAATAAACATTACAAGTTTTTGCATGAATATGTTTTTATTTCTCTAGGGTAAATAGCTAGGAGCAGAAATGTGAAACCATATGGCAACTGTGTATTTAATTTTAATAGAAACTGCAAGACTGTTTTCCAAAATGCCTGCACCATTGTGCACTCCCACCAGCAATGTCTGTGAGTTCCAGCTGCTCCGTATTATCACCTGAACTTGGTATTGCCAGTTGTGTTGTGCTGAGCCATTCTAGTAAGCGTGCAGTGGTATCTCATGATTTTAATTTGCATTTCTCTGCTACCTGCTGATACTGCTCATCTTTTCATGTGCTTTTTTGCCATTCATGCATCTTCTCTGGTGAAGTGTCTGTTCACATATGCTGTCCATTATTTCATTGACTTTTTTCCTTATTTCTGAGTTTGGAGAGTTCTTTATATATTATGGCTATAAGTCCTTTTTGGATATGTGATTTGCAAACACAGTAGAACCTCTGTTAAGTTGACCACCCAAGGGACTGTAACAAACTGGTCAACCTATGGAGATGGCCAGTGTTAAGGAACTAGGCCTGCTGTACCAATACGTACATGTGGTATATGTTTGGTCTATGAAAATTAGATCAGCTTAAGGAGGTGGTCAATGTAGGGGAAGGTGGTCAACTATGGAGGTTCTACTGTACTTTTCTCAGTCAATAGCTCATCTTTTCATTCTCTTAACAGTGTATTTTACAGGTCAAAGTTATTCTTAAATTTTGATGAAGACCCATTTATCCATTTTTAAAATGAACTACATTTGGTGTTATATCTGAAAACTCTTTGCCTAATCTAAGGTCATGAAGATTTTTTCCCTATGTTTTCTTCTAGTAATTTTATAGTTTCATACTTTGCCTAGGTCTGTAGTACATTTTGAGCTAATTTTTTGCGCAAGGAGTGAAGTATAGCCCAAGTTAATTTTGTTGCAGTGGATATCCATTTGCTCCAACATAACCTGTCAAAAAGACTGCCCTTTCTCCAAAGAATTGCCTTTTCCTCTCCGTCAAAAGTCAACTGAGAGCTGGGTGCAGCGGCTCACGCCTGTAATCCTAACATTCTGGGAGCCCAAAGTGAGAGGATTATTTGAGGCTAGGATTTCAAGACTAGCCTGGGCAATAGTGAGAAAGAAAAATTCAAATTAGCCAGGTGTAGTGGCACGTACCTATAGTCCCAGCTTCTTGGGAGGCTGAGGCAGGAGGATTGCTTGATCCCAAGAGTTTGAGGTTGTAGTAAGCTATGATCACATCACTGCACTCCTGCCTGGATGACAAGACCGAGACCCTGCCTCAAATAAATAAATAAATAGGCTCGGCACCTATGGCTCAATCGGCTAAGGCGCCAGCCACATACACCTAAGGTGGTGGGTTCGAATCCCCAGCCTGGGCCCACCAAACAACAATGATGGCTGCAACCAAAAAATGGCCGGGTGTTGTGGCGGGCGCCTGTGGTCCCAGCTACTTGGGAGGCAGAGGCAGGAGACTCGCTTGAGCCCAGGAGTTGGAGGTTGCTATGA
>CAUYQV010062087.1:0-29327 GCA_963574575.1 Galagoides demidoff
GAAGCAACCTCAAATCTCTTGGCTCAGGAGATCCTCTTACCTCAGTTTTTCTATTTTGTTTAGTAGAGACCGGGTCTCACTCTTGGTCAGGATGGTCTTGAACTCCTGAGCTCAAGTGATTCTCCTGCCTCAGCCTCTCAGAATGCTGGGGTTACAGGTGTGAGCCACCTCACGTGGCTGTAGTTGTTTTTAATGTCCACACCTAAAGTTGGGTTCTGGAGTCCCTCTTCAGGAAGAGAAAGCCTGCTCTGTGCCCATTCCGCTTTGGGCCTGGTCCCACGGAAGTCGAGGCACCATGCCGTGGCTTTCAGGTCTGTCCCCCAGCTCATGTGCCCCTTGAGGCTGCCCTGCAAGAGGGCCCCTGACATGACCGAAACTGGATTTGAGGGCAGAGTTCTTATTTTTCTAGTGATCTTTCATCCCCAGGCCCTTCCCACAGGTTTCTTTCTGGGTCACAGAAGGGTTCGGACTCCCTCAGAGCCGCACTGCTGGCAGGAAACGTGGGGAAACCCTTTCCTCCAGGTCTGCCCTTCGAAGGTGGGGGAGGAAGGCAGGCATGGCACTAGAGGAACTCCACTGGAAACCTCTTTCTTGATGGCCCTGTGGAATCCGGCATGAGAATAGGCTCCTGTGGGCTATTTACTGCTTCATAAGAACTATTTACATGAAATTCAGGCAATGCTAGATTTATCTTATCGGCAAAAGTTAAAGGCTAGAGTCGAGATTCTCACTGGGCCTAGGATTGACAGTTTATCTGACCTCCCCAGGCTACAGCTTTCTCTACAGAGTGAGCACAGCAGCTGGGGAGGGGGTTCAAGGTCATGTTCAGCGAGCAGCATGGCCAGCCCAGGGCGTGGTCTCAATAAGTGGAGCTCTCACAGTTTGGAAAGTCAGCTGTGGGTAACCATTCCTTCTGCCACTGAAGGAGACTCGAGACTCACCCAGGCCCACAGTGTCAGGGAAGCAGCCTGCTGGTGACTGAGGACACGGCTGGCCTCTCACGCGAGGCAGTGGCCAGCTTGCGTGGCTACCTGAAGCGAGTCCGTGCACCTGCCTGGCTCCCATCAAGCAGGTCTCCTTAGTTCTCAGCTAGTGTGTGGGGGACCCATGGCCTGAGGTGACTTTACCTCATCAGGAGCAACCCAGGTTATATTTTAAGGAAACCACTGGGGACTTCCCAGCCCACTTCCAAATCCACTTCTTACGGCAAAACAGGATCCATGCCAGCCGTGCCTGGCTGACTGAGGAGTCTGGCTTCACGTACAACATGCATGGCACTCGGGTCAGTATATAGGCACTTCTGGTTTTTTTTGAGACAGAGTCTCACTTTTGTCTTTTTGGGTAGAGTGCTGTAGCATCATAGCTCAGAGCAACCTCAACTCCTAGGCCCATGCAATCCTCTTGCCTCAGCCCCTGGAGTAGCTGTGACTACAGGTGCCACCACAACACCTGGCTAGTTTGTTTTGTTTTGTTTTAGAAACAGAGTCTTGCTCTTGCTCAGGCTGGTCCTGAACTCCTGGGCTCCAAGCGATCCACCCGCCTCAGCCTCCCAGAGTACTGGGGTTATAGCCGTAAGCCCCTGTGCCCGGCATGTATGGCATTTTTGTCCACACAGCCTTCCTCTCCTGTTCACCCTGGGGCTGGCCCTCTTCTCAGTTAGAAGGAGGACGGTAAGTGGGAATGGAAAGAGAGAGAAAAGCTGGCTGGGAATGTCAGGGATGTGACCCCCAGGGCATGTGATTCAGCAGGGGCCGTGGACTCTGGGGGGACGACTGAGGGCTCAATGGGGGTTGCTGTGCCGGCCCGTACTCCTGAGAGGTAGGTTTTGGTGGAGTGGCTGGAAGGCCGTTCATTAGCTAAGTACTGAGGGGGGGAGGGCCGTAGGCCTCGCCCCCAAAGTCTTCCAGCCTCCTGGCCTTCTCTGTCCACCCTGGGGTGTCCCTTACCGTCTCCAGCTCCTGTGTAAAGCCCAGACCCAGTCTGGGATTCAGGGCCCCTCACTGAGCCAGGCACCGCGTCTGAGTGGCTGGTGGACCCTGGAATCCAAGCCATGAGCTCAGCACAGACGGCAGCCGGGCGATTAGCGTTGAAATCCGACTTTCCCAGCCAGACATGAAAGTGCTGCTGCCGCCTGAGCAGGTCATGCCGAGTCACGGGACTTGGAGCTGCGGCCTGTGGGGAAGTTCACAGAAGCTCATGGCCCCAAGGCAGACAGGAGATACGGATGGGCATTTCTAACCCTTTTTTCCTGGGTCACAGACCCCTTTGACAATTCAGTACTGTGTGCAGAATCTCTGAAGTGTGTACCAAGTGCCTGTACATAATAGTGAACACTTGGGCCCCAGGAGAGTGGTGCCTCCAGCAGGACACTTTTGAACCTACATCTCTCATCATATTCCCTGCACACTAGTCTTTGAAATTACCCATTTCACAGCTGGGTAAGCTGAGACAGGAATAAGCCAGGAGCCCATACCCCCATGCTGACCACCATTTGTCATCAGGCATGTGAACCCATATGAATTTTGGGAGAGTGGCAGGTGCTAGGGGTCTGGAGTGGTGTACCTCACCATATCCAAGCAGCCCAGTTGGCGAGGGCAAGAATACAGGTGGATCAGAGGTTCAGGATGGCCCCTCTCCCTGACTGAGGGGCCCTGCACTTCTTATAGGGAGCCCCAGGGAGCCGGGAAACCTTTCAACTGTTGTCTTCACTTTGTAAACCAGCTTCCGGGGTGGGTTGGCTGACCCCACTCCCACCCCTGCACGCTCCCCTCCCTTTTCTGTTCTGGGACTCCATGTAGGCATCCCTGATTTTCCCCAGCCTCTCCTGTGGGGCTTCCCAGAGCGCCCGTCCAGGCCGGGCATGGTCTGCAGGACACGCCAAGTACCCTGCACATCCAGCAGCCCTTCCTCTGTCCCGGCAGCATCCTGACCCCCTGCGCAGGAAGGCGGGTTCTCTCAGGTGGCCTCACCCACCGTGTGCAATAGGGAGCTAGGGGGCAGGGGCCACTGGGAATCCAACTCGCCTCCTATCGGATCTGCCCCAGCGGAGCCGGACACGGTTCTGGGGCGTTGTCCATGTGTCTTCTGCGCTGGGATTTGACCACTATGTGAAGAATTTGCACTGGCTACCATCTGGGCTCTTGGAGTATAGTACATACAGCCCCAGCCATGCTGAGTCACCCTGACTTTGGGGTGGGCCAGCAGCTGTCACTGGGAAACCGTATCAGGTGTAAGCTGCTCACACTAGAGCTAGAACAGAATCAAGGCCACAGAGACCCTGTGGCCAGTGCAGCATGCTGTCCCTGTCTTCCAGAGCTGTCTACAGCTAGTGTAGGACTCTGCCCTGGGCTCATGGGGCTTCCTAGAATGCCGCAGGTCAGGCTGCAGAGCTGGAGGGTGTCCCTGTCACAGACTAGCAGCCTGAGGCAGCTGGGAGAACCCAGGGCCGGCTCTGTCCCTTAAGATCTGTGAGTCCCCTGAGCTCTGTGACCTGGATCCAGGTGCTTGCCCTCTCTGGGCCTGTGTTTCAGATCTGGGAGCGCAGGGGTGGCAGTGGCCAGCAGTCAGTCAGGGGTAAGGTCGGGGAGGGGCTGCCGGAATCCGATACCGCTGACAGGGCAGGCAAGCCTGGCGAGGGAAGTGGTTGGCAGGAAGGCAGCAGGAGCCACCTGGGGCCCCAGCACAGCTGCACCTGGCCTCCTCAGCCCAGCCCCGCTCAGAGTCTATAGCTGCCTGGAGCCCAGGACTTCCTTCTGCCCTGGCAGAACTTGACCAGGATTGGGGGCAGGCCCCAGATTCTGTATTTTTAGCAGCTATGCTCCCGCTTCCTGTGCGGGCTGTGCACAGACTAAGTTGGAGCAAGCACCCAGTTGGGAGCTCATCATGCCTATTTGTTTGTGCTTGGCACTTGGCTGGACTGATCTGCCCAGGGCTGGGCCATGAACTGGTCATGAACAGAGTCCCACAAAGCTCAGGGACAGCCAGGGTTGGAAACCCCAGTCAAGCAGCCTGTGCACTGGTAGGTGTAGGAGACCTGGGTGTCCTCACTGTACTCCCAGGACCTGCTGTGTGACCTTCAACAAGTGGGACAGCCTCTCTGGTCTCCACTTACTCCAACTGTCAAGTGAGGGTGTTGGACTGGATGCGGTAAGTTCCTTCCATCCCTAAGATACTGTCACCAAAGCGAGTTTCCTGTCCTTTTTCTTGTTAGCGTGACTGTTGGGGATACAGAGAGTTTGAATTAGGCTGGGGTTTCCAGACACAGGTGCAAGGTTCTGCATTCAGCCCTCATGGGGCCTCCTTATCACATGCGCACAGCCTCATCTGCCCTCCCCAGATGTTCCCACTGCAGTGACCAGGCAGATTGATGACACTTCTCAGGGTCATAAGCCACGTTCACACATTCCTCTGCACTATAGCAAGCAATGGTGTTTCTGCGGGGGGAGGAAGAAAGAAAGCAAAACTCAGTCCTATTCATAACTTGCTCAGGGTTGGAACCACCATGGCCTGGTTTCAGGTCATGAGGTGGGGGCTCCCCTTCCTGTCTTCCTGTTTCTTGGAACTGGGACCCCCAGGAAACCTTCTTTACCAGGACACTTGTATCAGAAGAACCCAATCAAATGGGAAGTTGCTCTTTGTGGGTTCTGCTCACCCTAAGACTTGGATGTGTACTAGATTTCAGAGTGTACAAAATCTGTCTTTCTGGCCTGTTTTGAAATGAATGTGACAGCTCCATTCTGGGTAGCTGCTGACACCTCTGCCCTGGCCATCGAGAGCTGTGTGTGGTCGGCATAGCTCAGCCATCCTCTAAGAATGGAGAAAGTATGGCAGCGTGTGTCCGAGGGCTGATTGCAGGGAGCTGAAAAGTGTGGTGCCCACTCATTAGTAATTTGTGCAGAGAGCCAGTGAGTCGGCCCAAGTAAAGAGGGCGGGCACTAGGCTCGGGTGCCTCTATGTGGACAGGGCTTCCACGGGTGGCCCAGCCCCCACAGGCAGGGCTGCATCCTCTGCAGAGACCCTGGTGTCAGGACTGGATATGTTCCCTTTGCTTCCAGGGAGCCCTCGGGTCCCATCCAGGCAGCACCCTGCCCCTGGACTTGCATCGTGTTTCTCTGGTTTTCATGGCTCTGAGCTGTCTTGGTGGGAAGTAGTGGAGTGGGCAGGGAAGGATGTCAGGTCCAGTGTTCCCACCCTGCCTGGAGGTGAGGTTGCCCTTGCAGAGTTGGAACAGGAGTCACTGGGTCAAAAGTACTTGTTTTCGGGAGCCCAGTTATCGGTGAATTCTACATTGGGAAGTCACCACTGTAGCTCTCCAAGTGGGGTCCATGGGCCACCAGCTTCCATATCCCTGGGAACCTTTAAGAAACACAGATTTGTGGCCCACCCGGACCCACCTGATCAGAAGCTCTGGGGTGTCCCGGGTTCATTGATCCCTGGGCTGTGTCCTGGAGGAAGTGTGGGACCCTACCTGTTGCCAGTGGGGATAAGAGAGTGGGGTCACACCCAGCCCAGAGGATGTTTGGGCTTCAACAGGGAGGAAGGCACTGATTTTGATGAGCCTCATGTGCATCGGGCATCCATGAAATTTGGGGTCCCTTTATGTGCTGGATAGACTTAGGTGAAGCTGTCCTTAGGAGCCTTGGTCAGCTGCAGACAGTGCAATGCCGAGTGTCCTGCTGGATGAGTGCCAGCTGGGCTGGCTGCCTAGGCCGGGTCTCAGGCCAGCTGTGGTGGCAGTGGTCAGCTGCTGCCGCTCTCTGGGCTGGTGCCAGCCAACCTGCTGGGTGTGCCCCAGGGGACTGAGCCTGCTGAGCTTCCTGGAACCAGGGATGCTCTCCGGCCACTTCCTCTGTCCTGTCTCCAGGCCTGCCAGGGAGCAGCTGTGCTATGAGCAGTTCTGGATAAAACAGACTTATTTGCCTGGTGCGTTTCTGACAGCCTAGCCCCATCTGTGCACGGCAGCTGTGGACCAGCTCCACCGGGTCGGCCCTTTATTGAGGCCCCTGAAAGCACTCACGGAATGCACCCTGCTTTCACGAAGCTTTGAGAGGCTCCCTGGTGGTGTGGCAGCAGCTCCCCTGCCCAAACTGCTCTGAAGGGACACAAGGCTGCATCTTGGGCACCAGCCTGGGCCCTGCTATGGCAGTGCACTCCCTGCACACAGCACTCCCACCCTACTGAGCACCAAGGCCAGAGGTCAGGTGTGCAGAGCCACAGTTCTGCCCAGCAGGAGGGACAGGTCTCACAGGGAAAGGAAGTCATCCTAGACCTTCTCCATATTTATTACTGGAAAGAATAGGCATTAGTACGTATGGGGAAGTGCCTTGGGCCTACGTGGTCCTATCAGCCGTGGCCAATGGGTCACACCCTTGCTGTCTGTGGACACAGGTAGGGATCTTTTCTGTGGCTTTGCCCCGTGTCCTGAACTAAATGTGCTCACCGCCTCCCCCCTCCGCACTCCTGCCTCGCTGTCCCAGGGTTCACTCTTGTTTTTTTGTTTTTTTGTTTTTTTTGAGACAGAGCCTCAAGCTATCCCCCTGGGTAGAGTGCCATGGCACCACAGCTCACAGCAACCTCCAACTCCTGGGCTCAAGTGAGTCTCCTGCCTCAGCCTCCCAAGTAGCTGGGACCACAGGCACCCACCACAACGCCCAGCCATTTTTTGGTTGCAGCCATCATTGTTGTTTAGCGGGCCCGGGCTGGGGATTCGAACCTGCCACCTTAGGTGTATGTGGCTGGCGCCTTAGCCGATTGAGCCACAGGCGCCGAGCCAGGGTTCACTCTTATTTAAGGCAGGGTGAGGCTTGGTACCCATAGCATAGTGGCACCAGCCACATATACTGAGGTTGCCAGGTTCAAATTGGGCCCTGAACCTGGCCCGGGCCAGCTAACCAACAATGACAACTGCAACAACAACAAAAAAAGACAGGGTGGGGCAGCATGATGGGCTTCCTGAAGGTTCTATGGGGTCCACTCAGCCTTCCCAGGTATGAGTTTGAAGAGAGTGGGGACGAGAGCTGGCCCTGGAGGTCTCAGACTGCCCCCTGAAGCGCTGAATAACAGCAGGAGTACCTGAGGGTACACAGGTACCCACATGCTGCTCTTCCTGTGGCCAGCACCCACAGGGCCCTTAGGAGCGAGGCCCAGTGACCAGACAGGCCTGGTGAAGCCTGGCAGACTATCCTGAGCTAGGGAAGAAAAGGATTTCGTTTATGTTGCAGGTTTTTTTTTTCCTTTGTTTTAAATGAAAACAGCCTCCTTCCTCATGTCCAGGCCTCCCTTGTGAATGAGGCGGGCAAATCGTCCAGGCAGACTCCGGAAGCTGCATTGACAGCAGGCTGCGGGACTAGACAGGAGGCTGCAGGACTAGGGTAGAATAAAGACCCTAAAACTGGGCCTCCGTGGGGCAGGATGCTAGGAGCTGGAAGGGTGGGACCAGTAGGCAGAGATCACAGCCTCAGGGAGGCAGGCAGGGCTCTGATGCTGCGGAGGTCAGAGGTGAGAGCTCATGTGAAGTCAGGCAGGTGACGGGCCTCAGATCCTAGGAGCCTTTGGGTGCCACTCAGGTAAATCATCTTTCCCAGGGACATGCCAAGGGCCAGGAGAAGGCAGCCTAGTGTTCTGCAAATAGGATTGTGTGTGCAGGTGTGTACGGGTGTGTATGTGTATGCATGGGGGTCTGTGCAGGTGTGTGTGTACGTGTGTGCAAACCTATCTGGTACCTTCTCACGTTGTGCTGCCTACAAAGTCCCTGTCAGCGAGGTGGGAGGCAAAGAGGAGTGACAACAGGCTGAAGGACTAGATTGGAGGCTATGGAACTTGACAGCAGGCTTCAGGACTAGACGGGATCCCCACATTCCCAGGGATCCTGAGTGGTGGGTAGGGGGCCATGTGGGTCACCACTGCTCTAGTCCTCCTGAGGGACCCCACCGCCCCCCGAAGGTGTTGCTATTGCAAGGTACACCTGGAAAATGAAGGTGTTTTGTGGCTCAGATGCCCGGCTCTGGGGGTGGGGGCCCCTGAGGGAGTGGGAGGGCAGCCAGCCCTTGGCAGGACCTAGGCAGGCAGGGTCTCCAGCACACGGCCCCCAGGGAGCCCCTACCAGCCATCGAGATGGAGGACAGTAGGACGAGGGTGGGGAAGACACACACCTGGGACCAGAGAGGCCCAGTCTAGCTGCCTACGCCTGGCAAGGGTGCTGGGCTTTATCTCATAGCCCAGCTGTCCCTGTGGACTGGTGCATTACCCTCATCGGGGTGCACTCTGGGAACCCGGAAGGGGCAGCTTCCTGCCACCGTGTGGCCTGCCAACCTGGCAGTGCCCTATCCCCACCTGCCTGCCCGCTCAGCCAGCAAGACTGCTTGTTTCTCAGCCCCATGTGTGGCAGCCACGGGTTAATAGCCATCAGCACGCGCGGTCTGGGTGCAAGTAGCACCGGGCTCCATCTGCAGGGGAGAAACTGAGGCCAGGCAGCCTCCAGGGCTACCTCCCATCCCTGACTAGTCTTATTCAAGCTCAAAGATTTATTTATTTATCTAAGATTATATTTCATCTTGAAGTTTTTAAAAAAGGAACACTGTAGGGAATAATAAAGCCTTTGTTTACTCACCGGCCAGTCAGTGAGCATCACAATTTCATCATCATCAATTTTTTTCTAACAGAAATAAATACTATCAAGTCGCCTTTGTTCTGTGATCCGTTTCGTCCCCTGCTGACTGCTGAGGCTGCAGCCCTGCCCCACCCTCCCGCCCAGGATCTGTGGTTATTTTTAATGTCATGAGACAGATCTGCATTAACCTAAAGAGGCGCTCAGGCCAGAGTGGCGGAGGCTTTGGCACCTGCTCGTTCCTCTGTCCGCCTGGCCCATGGCCAGGGCTGGTTTTGGCCAGAGAGCAGCTGGGTTGGATCTGGGCAGGGCAGGGTGTTGAGGTGGGGGCCTGGCCTCTATCCTGCCCACGTGACAACACCAATGGTGTCATTGCCCAGCGCAGGACGTCAGCACAGTGAGCCCTGTGCTGCCCTGCCTTTCCGGGTGCTGCCCCTGTGGCTAACTCTCTGAAGTGCAGAGAGAGCAGAGGTGACAGCCGGGGGACCTGCCTGGTGTCACCTGCTTACCTCTGGTTGCCGGAGCCCATGGCAGGGTGCCCACTCTCCCTTTTAGAAACTAGAGATGGCAAGCGTGAGACGGCTCAGAGGGCCTGGCAGGCGGCAGCGGGGAAAAACGCGGCCACGCTTCCCCCACCAGCCTGCAGCCGGCATGAATGGGCAGTGATGCAATCAGCCAGCCTCTTGCACAGAGGAAGGGAATGCAAGGCTGAGGCTCAGGAGGGCCCCAGGCACTGGTGTCTCTGTTGTCATCCTCACCTGCCACCCCAGGCAGCAGGGAGGGGGGACCCAGTCCCTGTGTCCCTGCCCTCTTTAGTTTGGGGGGGATTGCGGGGGATTTCAATTATTCCATTTTAGGAGTAGCACCTAAAATAACTGCTTTAGGACATTTTCAGCCAAACTCTACCCATTCCAGTAGATAGGCACAGGCAAGGCAGAGTGCAGGCACCGTGGGACACTGGCCCTGCACCCACCCCACACAGCAAGGACCATTCTTCTCAGGATATCAGGTCTCATCGTTAATTAGCATAGATTTATTTCTTTGGAGCCTGATTCTTCAAATTGAAAAATTATGTATAATCAGTTTATCTGGGGAAAATCCCAAGGCATGGGTTGACCAGGCCTTTCTGAGTCAGGAAAAGAGAGCAGGGGGCCCAGGGCCTTGAGACCTTTCAGACCTTTCTGCCTTCTCGCATCCTCTGGTAGCTCCGTGTGTGTCTGGAAGGACCCTGTAGCCTGGCCACCACTCGTCTCACCTCTGCAGTCTCACTGCCTGAAGTGAAAGCATTTGGCACCAGAGCACTGGGGCTCTGAGGAGTGAGGCAGGAAGTGGGGCTGTCGAGGGCCTAGTGTGATTTCAGTCATGCTAGGCTGTGCAGTGGCCATGGCCCTGAGCTTCAGGCTGGCTCCCATGCCTGGTCACACACACACCAGCACAGGGCTGGGGCCTGGCAGGGCCAGGGGGTCTCACTACCGTCTGCCCGCCTGAGCCACACACGCACCTTCCCAGGCATCCCAAACTGTCTGTGTGGAGTCGCTCTGGCCGCTGTGAGACGTGCCCTTCAGACAGCAGCGGGCCAGGAGCCAACCTGTGTCCCACACGGCTGCATCCACCTGCGTGCAGCTCCGGGAGGGTCTCCTGGAGGAAAGGGCCCCCACCTCTCAGATCTGATAAGTCAAGCTGTGATGTCAGGGGGACAGCTAGGGGACAGCAGGTGGACAGTCACCCCCAAGTGGCAGGTTGGCCTTGGTGACCTAAGTCTCTGGAGACCACACTGCACTCTGAGCCCTGATTGATGGGTGGGGCTTCAGGTGTGTGACAAGTCGGCAGGGAGAGAGGGAGGGAAGGCGGTTTTGATAGACTCCCGTAGGAAACAGTTCTCTGCGTCCAGGGCACCTACGGTCACACTCTCTGTGAGTCTGATGTTCCCAGCCTCTGACCTTGGATCTGGGGAACTGTCACATTCATTAAAGCAGGTCCCAGAACATGAGAAACGGTCGGAGGGCTGGTGTGGGATGGGAGCTCAGTTCTGTTTCTGTTGGATCCAGGCCCTGGCCCCAGCCGAGTGACCCACCATGGGATTCTTTCACCTCTCAGCTTCCCCCTGCTGCTGAGGACTGCTTCACCAGAACCACTGCCCGAGACACTCACTACCTCCCTCTGTCCCCACAGTGCTGCTCACGGCCGTGAACTGCTACAGCGTGAAGGCCGCCACCCGGGTCCAGGATGCCTTTGCTGCCGCCAAGCTCCTGGCGCTGGCCCTGATCATCCTGCTAGGCTTCGTGCAGATCGGGAAGGGTGAGTGTGGGACCCTGAGCCCCTGTCCACAGTGCCGGGGTCACCCAGTCCAGAGTCAGGCCCAGGAGGGGCAGTGCCCAGGGGGATGGGGAGCTCTTGGTGCTTCTGATTCTCATGCCTGGGTCTGGTTCTCGAGCCGTGAGTGCCCAGTGATGGATCATGGCCACAGCCTGGGGTGGGGCATGTAAAACATTCTAGCCCCACAGGGCGCCTCAGCCCTGCCCACCCCACATGTCATCTTGGCCCAGGTCTGCCTTACCCCATGGAGCGTGCTCTCCTTGTCACACGAGGGTTTATCTGTCCCTCTGTGGGTGGTGTGGATTGTCAACACTCTTATCCCGTTTCTTGGCTATGTGTCTTGGAGGGGTGTTCCTGTCCCTGCTGCTGGCCACAGTAAAGGGACTTACCTTACAGACAGTGTGTAGAAGTCCAGGTTCACAGCCTCCTGGGGCCTGGGCAGGGGGTTCCCCATCAATTAGGTACCTGGGGAGGCTCCACGCATGGCCCTTCCTCATGAACACATGAGCGTCCAGAGGGTTCGGGCCAGACCATCTTTATCAAGCATGTCATTCCGTGCAAAACCATTAGCAAGGTGTCCAGGAGGCATTAGCTACCATGAAATCAGCCTTATTCCCAGGTGACTCCTGGAGGTGGGTGGGGCTGGGGAACCTCTCACACCTCGTGGAGAGCTGGGCAGGTAAAGACCTGTGTTAGGAACAGAAGAAAAATTGTCCATCCTGTGCCACCTGACACTGTCCAGCCAGGAGCCGTGTGCTCCAGAGAGGGAGCTTGTTGGGGGAACATTCACTGGCCTGCTCTGAGGACATGGAGCCTGGAGGGGTTAGGAGAGGAACCTGACTTTTGAAAA
Organism: Galagoides demidoff; assembly: GCA_963574575.1. Lineage (NCBI taxonomy): Eukaryota > Metazoa > Chordata > Mammalia > Primates > Galagidae > Galagoides > Galagoides demidoff. The sequence continues at coordinate 11,772 of CAUYQV010062087.1, forward strand.
GCAAACTCTAGTAGGGACAGCAAAGAGCCTTTGTTGGCCGTGCATGTGTGGCATGCTTTCATCCTGTTTGCTGCTGCAGACATCCTGCCCTCGGCAGCTCCGTTCTGAGCTCCGGGGTATAGTGCAACATCTGCAAAATTCCTGTCTCTTGTTTTTCTTCGAGAGATTTGTTTTGTTCTCGGATGAATGCTTTCCTTCTAGAGGACACACTGTTGGAATGTTGACCCTTCTCTCTCAAAACAGTTGCCCAATTTTATTTCCCTATAGGGCAGAGAACCCTTGGGCAGCCTGCCCAGCCCCTACACGGGTAGCTGGGGGGGCCCGGGGTCCTTCCAGGCAGAGGCTCTGGCTCTGATTGTGCACAGGTTGGTTGCTGGCCCTGGGTCTGGAGGCTGTGTCCAAGGTCTAGCAGAGCATGCTGGACCCATACCCCAGTCTCTGCCTTTCACCCTGGGCATCCTGTTCCACTGTTGTGGACACAGGCGCTTCCTCACCCACGCCGGGCACCCCTGTAGACCCTGGTGCTGGCCGTGATGTTGGTAGTGAGACCTATGAGCACACCCCCACCCTCTCACTCGGCCTTCCGCTGTCCTGAGCTCATCTGCATGGGGCCCCAGACAGCCCCCAAAACATGAACACAGATTATTGGTGAGGGACAAGAGACAATGGCTGAGTTGACAGGCACAGGGTGAGTGTGTGACGGGTAGCCCTGCTGCACCCCTGGAAACTGGCAGAACCAGCTGGGCTAGGATGTGGGGAGCATGTGGGCCTAGGGGCCATTGGGGTGTCTGTGGTTAGCCTCAGCATATTCAAGAGGAGAGACATCACCCCAGTTGAAATTTCAGATGTGAGTTGCTGCCCACGTGTTGTGGGTGGGGGTGAGGGTGCCACAGAAGGGTGTGCAGAGGCAGGGCCCAGGGCACCCAGGCTGAATGAGAAGGAGGGGACGGGGGCAGGACACTTCTGTCTCAATGTACCTCTCAGCCCAATCTCATGCTGCTGTCTGTGTCCTGATTGTGTCAATGGGCCCCTCACCTACAGCAACCCACAGAGCCAGGCCCCAAGGTCAGGCCGTTCCCAAAGACGAGTGGGTGGCTGGCATTTTGTTTCGGACTGAACAGGTGGGAGGGGGTAGGCCCAGCCCTCAGTGCCCAGCGACAGTGGCCAGGTCCCCCCGCACAATGGGCTTCATTGTGGTTTTGTTCCGGCCACAGTGTCTGTGGGGGAACAAGCTAATCTTTCCTGGGGCAGGAGCAGATGTGGTCAGATGGTTGTGCAGATAAAACAAGCTCTGGAAAGACTTTCTTTTTCCTCTCCTCCCATGTTGCCCCACTGGGGGTCCTTACTCCCCTGGAGCAAGAATTGCCCTACAGTTCTGTCCACTAAAAGGGCAGAAAGGCCCAGGTGCCCAGCCCATGTCCAAGCGAGAGGGAACACGTGTGTGTATGTGGGCCCTGGGCTGGCCCTCCAGGACCCCTGCAAGACTCTGGGACCCCCAGACTAGGCCAAGGATCTGGGGGACAACATGCCTCCCCCAGAGAGGGCAGGGGCAGGAGCCTCAACACCCTCCCCTCCGAAATGGGCTTATGTCCTGCAGGGAGGGACAGGCACCCTGGGTGTGTCCAGGACAGGGAAGCGGCTGCCATGGGAGATTCCAAGGGGACCCAAAGGGATGCCCCAGAAGCCTGGCTGTGCCCTCTCTGTGCCTCACATCCTGGCTCACTCAGCACAGCCACCAAGATGTCACTGCTGGGGGCAGGGGAGAGGCCCACTACACTGGGGACCCTGAAGCAGGACGCTGAATCTCAAATCTGGGATTTGCCCACTGCCCAGAGACCCTGTGGCCTCTGAGGCTTGGGCAACCAGGAAACAGACCACGGGTCTTGGGTAGCGGGCACTGGAGGCCACCAGTCCCCAATCAGTGTACTACAGGGCTGGGCTCCAGGAAGGGTTGGGCTGAGGTCTCTCCCATTCATGGGGGGAGGAAGTAGCTCTCTGGGGTCTGTCAGATCAGTACCTACCTTCTGGACCTCTGTAACTGCTTCCTTCCTTAGAAGCCCCATGACCAAATGCATCAACATCTGAACTTGGGGTGACATAGTTCAGTTCATAGCAGGAATGGAGTTTCAGGTACTACTCTGCTAGCAGGAGCCTCAGAGTGGACCCCATGCAGAGAGACCACCACCTCTGCCCTCAGCTGCCAAGTCAAAGCTTTAGTGGGAGCTCCCAGCCTCACCTCCCTGTGTGAGGGTTTCAGGGCAGCTCCCAGCCTCACCTCCCCTATGGGGGGGTTTCAGGGTACCTCTCCATAGTGAGGTATCTCAGCCAGCTCTAGGTCATACCAGGATGACAGGACCCCATGCCCAGGGCCTCTGCACACCACCTGGACTCCTGCCACACCTAACAGATAAACCACGTGCATAGGCAGGGCAGCCAGGGCTGCCACACAGGCCTTGCCCCACTGTGTGTGGTGGGGCCTCCCCTCCACCTTGAAGGACCCCTGCTTGAGTTAGGGCCGGATGTGAGTGCTCCCTGGTGCTTGCCCACCGTGGTGCTGTGCTGATTCAGCTTGGTTTGTGCTGTGGCATGGGATGAAGGGACAGGCCCTGGGCACCTGATGCCACGGCCAGATATATGCAGAGGCCAGAGTGGCAACAGGCAGAGTAGGGGAGAGGGTGGCATTCCTTGGGGGTCTTGATGGCCTGTGGAGCTGGGAAGGACACTTCCCAGCCCAGATTTGAGGCCAGGCCAAGGTTAACCTTGAAGCAGAAGGCCCAATCCCACCCCCACCCCGGAGCTCATAAGACTTGGCAGCAGCCTTGGTGAGTAAGTATTACTGGTCTACTGTAGTTGGGTCCCCCCTAAATGAGATTCCTGCCCCCATCATGGTTCCCAGACAACAGACAGTTCCAGAGGGAAGCAGGCATCTGAGACATGGCACTTGAGCCTGTGCTGGGGTTCCAGGAAAGAGGGAGCAGCATGGCAGTCCCTGGGCTTCCTCCCTACACCTGCCACTCTGACCAGGAGCAGCCTGAGGAGCAGGGCCCACCCAGGCCTTGGCTATTGTCTTCAACCTGAGCTGAAGGATGGAGCCAGGGTTCCCGGCATGGCCAAGACAGTCTGGGTATCCTCTCTGTGATCCCATGGCCACTGCCTGCCCCTTCCAGCTCCAGGGCTTCACTTCTCTGCTCATGGCCACAGCCCGCCAGTCTCTGCTGTCACAACACGCTTCCCAACATGACCTTCTGTCCTCTGTCCTGTGTGTTGCAAGGGTACTTGTTATTGGACTCGGGACCCACAGTGACTTCATCTCAAAATCCTTAACCTGATAACATCTGGCAAAACTCACTTCCAGATAAGGATATGTCCTGCAGTGCTGGCTGGACATGAATTTGGGAGGTCACTATTCAGCACCCTGTATGGCTTAAATAACCACGTAGAGCTGGATGGGGCTGAAGCTGGGTGGAAGGCAGAGGCGCTGGCACAGTGCAGGGTCCCCAGTGTGAGGAGTGAGTTTCTTTTCCAGCAGCTTCAGTCCTGGAGGTGTGTCCAGGGCTAGGGCAAGGCCTGTGAGCCCTGAGGTTCTGGGGTTCCCCAGCTGCCTGCCCCCCCACCTCAGATGGCGGGTTCTCCCTGTGCCTGGGCCCAGGAGAGGTTCTGGCAAGCAGTTCACCAGGCCTTTCCCTCAGGACACATAGGGGACCAGGCGAGGTCTCAGGGGACACAGGAGCTGTGGGGAGCCTTTGTCCTCTGAGTCAGAAGCCACAGGGCTGGCTATGTCAGCCGGGTGGAGAGAAGGTCAGCTTTTGGTCCTGTTCCCATGCACATTGGTGGTGGCCTCCCAGGATCTGTCAGGAAGGGTTCACCAGGGTTGGGGTGTCCCCACCTCCCCTTCCCCCGTTGGGTGGATGGTTCCCATGGCTATGTCCTATGACGCAGGCACTGGGGCTGGTTTTCCTTGATATTTATCGTCTCCCTGGGGCCTTCTGAATGTTTCTACCCCAATTACCCCAGTTCTCGAGGGGGCCCCAGCTGACAGAGGCTGGCTCTGCCTGGTCCCCAGGGTTGCTGTGGTATCCATGACCTGCTGGCACTCGGCATCTGCTTGTGCATCAACCTTCACGGGGAACCCTCGGGCCCTGCAGGGAAGATGCATCTTAGGGACAAGCAGTGGGAAACTCAGGGATGAAGGGGCTGAAGGGTCTGCCAAGGCTACCCATCTGCCCTCCAGTGGGACCAGAGGGAAAGGAGGGGTGACGTGGGGGGCCGTTGGCTGTGTGCTGAGCCCAGGTCCTCACGCCTGCAGACTCCGTGTTCCCGCGGCTGTCCATAGCAGTTATCACCCCTCCTGCCCCCTACTGCTGGTGTCACAATGCTCCCTCTGCCGGGCACAGAAGACAGGCAGCTGTCCAGTGACCAGGTCTCACAGCTGTTTGTTCCACCTCTCCAGCTCCGGAAGCTCTTGTGGAAGTGGGGACTGAGCACAGTCAGGGTCTATGGGAGACCAGCAGGGAGGGGCTGCAGCTCTGCCCCAGCCCAGGGGCGGTGGCTTCTGGAGGGTCCTGTAATGGGGAGCAGGGGCTTCTGTGGGGGGCGGGGCACCCCCTGGATGCCACCACTCAGTACCAGTAGCACCCCACCCCTGTGCTGTAGTGACGTGTTCCTAGGTGTGCTGTGTCCTCTGGGGTTGAAACCCCTGTTCCGGAGTCTAAATCCCGACTGTCCCCAAGTACCCCTCAGGAAGGTGCGTCTACCCCTACCAGCACACAGCTCAGAGCAGTTGCTGGTGCCCATGGAGCAAATGGACAAATGTGCTGGCCACCTTGTGTCCTGCTGCCCTGGGGACCAGGCAGGCCCCTCTGTAGCTCTCAGAGCCATGGGAAGCTGAGCCACTGTCAGCAGGACAGTGGGGTGGGCATTGGGCTACCGCACAGTCAGCCTCTCTAGCCCCAGCCCAGGAACAGCTCTGGGGATCCAGACCTCATCACTGCCCTGGGCCAGCAGACCTGGCACCCTAGCCATGGTGCCTGTGAAGAGATGGGATGGCCTGGGTTTGGTCAGGTGCCCAGCAAAGCTGCCGCCTATCCTGGGCCAGTGTCCTACACTGAGGGAGCCAGTGAGGCCCAGGGAAGTTGACTGCCAGATCCCTGCCTATGCTCCCCTGTCCCTGGTCTCCCATCACCAGTGGGGGTCTTGGGGTGGGAGGACTAGGGCCCCCCATGCAGCTGACCCTAAGGCAGAGAGCACGGCCTAGGGAGGAACAGTGACTTGCCCTCCCACCCCATCCCATGGTCGGGGAGGTGAGAAGCAGGTCTGGTGGCCACACCAACAGCTCCGGGTCTAGGGCCTGTCCCTACACATACAGCCACATTCCTCCATGACTCACGGCACATTGCACTGAGACCTCCAGACAACCCACAGCCTAGGAAGGTTCCACAGGATAGCCCAGCCATGCCTGTGCTAGGGACAGAAGCCACTGCTGAGAAGGGTCCCTGACTAGAGCATTCCTGGGCAAGCAGACTCTGCCCCCCCAGCAAAAGTGTGTGGGGAGGGCCCTGAGACACGGTAGGCCTCTGCAGGCATGAAAAAGCTGAGCTCTTCAGAACATTTCATCAGAGCAGAAAGGAGGGAGGCCAGAGGAGCCTCTCAGTGGGCAGGCAGGGTACAGACAAGTGTCAGGGAGCACCCTGAGAGCCAGCAGCCGCAGTCCTGGGAATCCCATGGCCTCGCCTGTTAGTCCAGCTCCCCACAGGCAGCCAGTCTTTTCTGGGCTTGAACATCCGGGGCCGTCTGACAGTGAGTCTCAGGGTTGGCCAAGCACTGTGTGGCAGTGGGAGACCTTCCTCAGACACTGCTTTCCAGGCATCTGCTTCCTGGGTGGAATGGTGGCCCCATCTGGAACCGTGAATGTGACCACCCTATTTGGAACAAGGTCATCCTGGATCGGGATGGGCCCCAAGTCCAGTGCCTTGTGTCCTTAAGGCAGGGACAAGTTCCACTCAAGGATGGCAGAGGCCTCGCAGCCCAGTGGCTGAGGGCCTGTCCTTGAGGGCTGAGTCTTCTGGGGCCATGTCCCTCCAGGGCAGCCCCTCCACCTGCAGCTCCCAGCCTGGATGAGTCTAGGACACTCATGGGCAGCGGCTCCTCAGGTGTGTTCAGTCTGCCGCTGGGGAAGCCTTCGTCTCAGCGTTTGTATATGTGACAGGGTTTTGCTTCAGGAACTTTGCAGAGGGTGCAGCACGGCCTCTGCTCAGCACTCTGTGACCAGTGTCCCTTGTGTCTGTTTGCCCTTTGCCAGGAGACGTGTCTAATCTGGATCCCAAGTCCTCCTTTGAAGGCACCCATTTGGATGTGGGGAACATCGTGCTGGCACTATACAGCGGTCTCTTTGCCTACGGAGGATGGTACGTCTAGGGATGTCTGGGTCCTTTGCCCTGGGGACACATAGTCCCTGGGCATCCAGAAATTTCCAGTCCAGGACAATTGAAGGGAGCAGGTGGCATAGGGTGGCAGATGTGGGGAGAGGACATAGTGGGAGCACTCACACTGTCCCTGCCCAGAGGCCTCAGTTGGCAGGAGAAAGCCAGCTCTCCTCTCAGGTCCCAGCTCTCAGGCCCGCTGGACAGGGACACTGACCCTGGGGGTCCAGAAAGCAGATACCACCTTCAGTGGTCCTGCAGCATGTGAAGCAGACCCATGGGGTCTGGGGGCTCCTGTCCCCTCCCAGGACTTGTTGTGGTCACTATCCTGGCAGACCACCAGCAAGTGTCCTGAGGGCACACAGAGGGGTCTCTTCCCCTGCCTGGAGCAGCCAGGAGGGGTTTCCCCATTGAACTCTATTTTTTTCCTAGTGATTTTGTGTGTTCTATCAACAAACACATAATTAAAGTCTGTTCTCTACATTCTAGGAACTACTTGAATTTTGTTACAGAGGAGATGATCAACCCCTATAGGTAAGTGTAGGAGCAGGGGAGGTCTCTGCATACTCTGACATGAGAGGGGCAGGCTGGCTGTACCTGAAACCTGTCCAGTGGGTTCTGCCCAGTGGAGCAGAAATACAGGGCTGCGGGATGTGGGCCAGGCCTGGCTTCTGTCTGGCTGTGTAAACTTGACCTTGAACAAGGCTTCCCTGAGTGGCTGACAGGTACCCCCAAGGCCCCTGTGCCACCTCCAGCTGATGCTACAACAGCGCCAGCGCATGAGGGGTGAGCCACTCCTGGGATAGCATGTACCCAAGTGTCTGAGATGCCCCATACAAGGCAGGACGGCCAGGAGAGGAGCTGCTGGGCTCTCAGACCTGGTTCCTGGCCATGCTGCTGGTGGCAGAGGTGTAGGGGCTCAGACCAGGTAGCCTTAGCTCTCCTGAACCCCTGCGATCACCATCCTGGACAGGCACAGCTCCCAGCTCACCAGGCAGCCCCTGCTGGTGCCGGGCTGGGGGACTCTTTCCATGTCTGTCAGCCACTTTCTATAGGGACCCAGCTCAGGCAGCAGCTGCTGCCAGGGGCTGGGTGGGGTGTGGCCTCTCGGCTTCATCTGCCTGCGCGTCCCATCCTTTCCAGGAACCTGCCTCTGGCCATCATCATATCCCTCCCCATCGTGACACTGGTGTACGTGCTGACCAACCTGGCCTACTTCACCACCCTGTCCACTGAGCAGATGTTGACCTCAGAGGCTGTGGCCGTGGTGAGACTCGACCTGCAGTGTGGGCCGGTCTCCGACCCTCCTGCCCACAGGGCCTGCGTAGTTGCCACCGGTCTCTACTAAAGGGGACCTGGAAGTGGTGGGTGGTCCTCCACATCAGCTGCTAATAGCATCCCAGGAGCTTGTAGGGGAGCTAGGCAGTGTCCTCAGGCAGCACAGCCTGGCCAGCCTACCCCCCAGCTCTCAGGTCCCTGCCACTGCCCTCCTGGGCATGGTGGAAGCAGTGAGTTAAGGCTGTGGCCAACGTCTTATTTGACAGTGTTGACTCAGAGCCCACTGCTTGCAAAGCTCCATGCTAGACCCTGTGGAGGCCCCAAAAGGGGGAGGGAGAATCCCCCCTCCTACAAATGTGAGGGCAGCCAGACCGGTCAGATATCCCCAAGGAAGGAAATCATATCAGGGCCACCGTGATGCCCTGTCCCTGAGAAGTGCCACTTTCAGTCCAGAGTCCATCCCAAGAGGTCATTGCACACATAGGCACCTCCTGACGGTTAGGGAAGGGCCTGGGTCAGCGTGAGCCCCTGGAACACACTCCAGGTGGGGGGGTTACAGGCTAAGCTGCTTTAAACAGCCAGAAGTGGGCCATTTGGTGCCCGGCCTTGGGCTCACAGGCTCACAAGCTCTGTCTGCTTAGGACTTCGGGAACTACCACCTGGGGGTCATGTCCTGGATCATTCCAGTCTTCGTGGGCTTGTCCTGCTTCGGCTCAGTCAATGGGTCCCTGTTCACATCCTCCAGGTAAGTGCGCCAGGCACAGGGGCAGGCAGTGTGGGGCACACAGCCAGCTGCAGGCAGCCTCTGCACGTGTCTCAATATAGCTTTAAGAGTTCTGTGTCTGTGACAGTGAGTTATGTGTATTTTTAATAGTTGCTGAGAAGTTCAGATAATGTAGACATGAAGGCAGCATGAGCACTAGCCTGCCCCGGCTCAAAGGAGACCCTGAGGTCTCTGTCCTGGTCTCTTCCCACGGCCACACCTCCAGCACAGGGGCTAGTGGCTCCCGCAGCAGCTCACTGCCTGCTGCCGTGGTCAGGGACACGGGAGCCCGCCCTGCCATCTGGTCCTGCCACCACATATGGTGATGTGACACCTGTTGTGAGGCTGACCACTAGCTCCCTTTGCCTGTAGGCTGTTCTTCGTGGGGTCCAGGGAGGGCCACCTGCCCTCCATCCTGTCCATGATCCACCCGCACCTGCTAACGCCCATGCCGTCCCTCGTGTTCACGGTAAGCCCCGCCGGCCCAGCCCTAGGACTGCACGAGCTTGGCCCGAGAGAAGAGGCGGGTGGCTGGTCAGGTGCATCCTGCTGGTGTGGTTTCCCTGTCCACCCTGCTGACACCAGAGTGCATCAGAGGTTTTTCATTTTTAGTTCCTAAAATAACATATAGTTGTTAACAAACCCAGAGAGATGTGAGGCAAAAGCCATGCCCCAGGGACCCCTGCCAGTGGCGCCTTTCCCCGCTGCACGTGTCTGTCTCACGGAATCACCTCTTGGCTTAAGATAGGTCTTTCCATGGTCGAGGGTATGATGGCATTAGTCCCCTGCTGCTATGTAACAGCCACCCCACAACCTAGCAGTCTGAAAGGAAAGCATTTACCTCCTTGGTCTGTGTGCAGCAGGAGCTGGGGTGGCACAGCTGGGTGGCTCTGGCTCAGGAGGGTTGATCAAGGTGACGACTGGGGCTGCCCTGCCTACAGGCCTCCCTCTCCTGGCTGTGGGCTGTCAGCCCATCCCTCAGCACAGCTGTCGTTATGGGATGGTAGCTGGCTTCTCCTTAGAGCGAGTAGTCCATGACCCAGCAAGGGGAGTCACTCACCCTTCTCTGCTTTCTTTTTCTTTTCTTTTTTTTTTTTTTTGAGACAGAGTCTCACTCTGTTACCCTGGGTACGTGCCATGGTGTCACTGATCACAGCAACCTCAGACTCCTAGGCTCAAGCAATCCTCTTGCCTTAGCCTGCCGAGTAGCTGGGACTATAGATGCCCACCACAGTACCCAGCTAGTTTTTCTATTTTTAGTAGAGACAGGGTCTTGTTCTTGCTCAGGCTGGTCTTAAACTCCTGAGCACAGGCAGTTCACCCGCCTCGGCCTCCCAGAGTGCTGGGATTTACAGGCGTGAGCCGCCATGCCGGCCCTTGTGTGCTTCCTTGGTTGGGAGTGAGTCGGTGAGGGCAGCTGCGGCCAGGGAGTGAGGTGAGGAGGCCGTGAGGAGTTCTCACGAGCCTGGCAACTGCCACACAGTTTGGCCTTGGTTTGGAACTAGCTCTGCAGTGCCCAGCACGTAGGTGTGCCAGGGTTTGTCACAGTGCCCTGGCCAGCGAGTGTTGTGGTCAGCTCTGGGTTGTGCTCACAGGCAGTGTGAGTATAGGGTTCAGGTATGTTCTGTCCACTCGTCTTGTCCTTGAGACCCAGATGCCTCTGTTGCCTGCGTGCACCTTGCATGCAGCCCAGAGCGGGTGAGAGCACAGCCAGATGCCAGCCCAGCTGGATGGTCGTGGGTCAGGGTGGGTACCCCAGAGCAGCTGTGCACCTGTCCGGCTCAGCCAGCGCTTCTCTCCCCCAGTGTGTCATGACGCTGCTCTACGCCTTCTCCAAAGACATCTTCTCAGTCATCAACTTCTTCAGCTTCTTTAACTGGCTGTGTGTGGCCCTGGCCATCATCGGCATGATCTGGCTGCGCTACAAGAAGCCGGAGCTGGAGCGGCCCATCAAGGTGAGCAGTGCCCTGGGCACAGAAGCAGGTCTCAGGGTTCAGAGGGGTCCTGGGCCTTTCAGTGCTGCCCCTCGACCCTGGGAACCCGCATTCCCCCTCCCCAGGCAGACTGGAGACAGGGCTGCCTTCTGTAGAGGATCCCAGTGAGAACTTAGTAAGAATAGGTGGGTACAGCAGGGTTAGTCAGTCCAGCCGTGGCTGTTGCCTATAAGCCCTCCAAGTGCCAAGCCTGACACCAGCCTCTGAGGTTCATCAAAGGACAAGCCCAGACATAGCCCTACCCTCCTGGTCTCCTGGGGCCAGCCCTCCAGTGAGAGGGGAGGCAGTGCATCCAGGAAGGGCCAGGCCAGGCACAGCACTGGGGAGCAGCCCAGGCAGGGGAGTGGGCAGGAGTTGGTCTCCCAGCATGGAGGTCATGGGGGGCTGGCCTCAACTGAATGAGATGAGGGTTTGGGGAGCACTGGGTTAGACTGAGGCTGGTGGAGGTGGGGCAGCTGTCCTCAGTGACCCGGTTTCTCTCAAGTGGGGCCAGCAAAGGCTGGACTCTTTCTGGAGGCCTGGTAAACGCCTCAGCCTTGGCCTCTGACTCTTGCACTGGAGAGAAAACAGAGCACCATGGTGGCTACTGCCCAGAGGTCAGGCCCAGGACCATGGAAAAAGCCTCAGGAGTTCACAAGGCAGCTCTGTGCTCAGGGTCATCTTAGCTCCCTGTCCTCTCCAGAAGCCTGGGGGCTGCATGGTGGATACCTTGTGACATATGTGCTTTAAAACAGCCTGTGTCCCACGCTGAAGCCCCGAGAGAAGGCAGTGGCCGGGGGGATGTCCTGGCCCCCACCCTTCCCTGGGCATCAGCTTGGCTGACCTGGCTGTGAAGACCGTGGGGGCAGGTGTCAGTAGAGTCTGGCTGGTCCAGAGCAGGCCCTGGGCACACGGCAGGCCTTGCCCAGCAGTGCCCTGATTGCTTGGTGGCATCGGTTGCTCCATCTCCCAGGACAGTGAGTCTGCAGACTTAGGGTGGCTGAGTCCTGTAGTGGGGCCTGTCCAGTTTCTGTGCTGGGTGGAGTTGTCTGCTCAAGATGACCGTTTTGGCTGTGGACTCGGGTGTGCTCAGCCTTGTCTACAAAGGGCTATCTGAGCAGGCCAGCCTCCCTCATTAGCAGTGTCTGCAGCCTGCCCCCAAGCGCCAGGCCCTGCTCCTCCTCTGGGTAGCCACAGTGGGTACTGTGGCCAGGGGTTTCCGTGCCTGTGATGTGGGAGCTAGACGGGCTGACTATCCCTGCCCTGGGGAAGCCTCCAGAGACTAAGTTGATTGTTGCTGTCTTAGTCATCACCTGGCTGGGCTTGGGGTTATTACATACATAGCTCTATGTCCCAAGTTGAGGGCAGCAGGGCCCAAGATGTGGGCTCTGCCCGAGGCAGACACAGACGGGCAGGTCAGACCCTGGCGATGGCTAGAGCAGGAGGACACGAGGGTGCAGGAAAACAGAGGAGCTGGGATGAATGGCTCAGAGCCAGGGACCCAGGGAAAGAGGCTGGTTGGAGCCAGGGGACAGGGCCGCTCCAGTGAGGGCCTGAGGCTGGCTGAGGGGCTATGGGTGGTGTCTCAGGTGGGAGGTGCAAGGAAGAGGAGCAGAGGCAGGCCCCTGCCCACCCCCCCAGTGGCATCTGTGCCCCGTCTGCAGGTGAACCTGGCCCTGCCCGTGTTCTTCATCCTGGCCTGCCTGTTCCTGATTGCCGTCTCCTTCTGGAAGACCCCTGTGGAGTGCGGCATTGGCTTCACCATCATCCTCAGTGGGCTGCCCGTCTACTTCATTGGGGTCTGGTGGAAGAACAAGCCCAAGTGGCTCCTGCAGAGCATCTGTGAGTGTCCTGCTAGCCATGGTGGCACCCGTCCCCCTAGCAGCCAGCAGCCAAACCTCCCTCCACCTCGCCCCAGGGTCAGTTGGGAGCAGGGAGGGTGGGCAGTCTCTGGGGCAGCACAGCTGTCATGAGCAGTAGGTGCGTCCCAGGTGTGGAGCCCAGAGAAGGGCCTGTCATCCACCTAGGTGCACTGAGCTTCTACCCACAGCCGAGGGACGTGTTTACTTACCATGGCCACAGGGTTCTTTGCCATGCCCTCAACTACACCAGCTGCAACAGGAATTAACAGTTCCCTGCTGGCCCATGGGTACCCAGTGTCTGTGTGCACAGATCAGGTTTCCCATAGAACTCCGGTTCCCCATTCTCTACCACTTGGGGAGGCACAGTGGTGCTGGGCTTGGTGACAGTGGGGCTGCATCACTTCCCAAGGAGGGGATGCCTGCCGGCGCTCAGGTTAATGGATTTCTCGTCTCTCCTGACAGTTTCCGTGACAGTCCTGTGCCAGAAGCTCATGCAGGTCGTCCCCCAGGAGACATAAGCGAGGAGGGCTGAGAAACTGCCAGAAAGAAAATGCACAGAGATTATTTTAAAGCAACTTACCCTCTCGAAAAGCAACTCCAGTTCCCCATTGTCCACCAGCTCAGCTGAGCATCCCTAGCTGCCTGGGTCCCTTGCCATTCCTGCCGCAGGTGGGGCTGCCCAGACTGCTATGAAACTGGTACGAATTTAGTCCTGGACCACGAACTCCCTTGATAGCTCCTTCAGGTGAGGCAGGAGCTGTGACCTAAGAAATGGCCAGTGTTCCCGACCACAGGGCTTGGTGTTGCTCTGGGTCCTTCTCCCTTCCTACTTTGGTTTATTTGTACTTTTTTTTTAACTTAAATTTTGGGTTAGTGCTACAGCGATAATTATTTTTTGAAGAAATAGAGGAGGGTGAAGTGGTAGGAGACTGTCTCTCCCTGACCCCACCACAGCACACGGAGTCTGGAAGGGGCCAGTCACTGTCACAGGGCAGACAGAACTACTGAGACTCGGCCCCAACACCTGACCTCGGATCTGCACTGACATGTGTGCTTGAGCTTTCTTGTTTTTTTATTGTTATAAATGTAGTGAAATTCATGAAAACTAACCCTGTGGGCTTATGTCTCTGCCTTAAAGACTTGAGGTAGGTCCCTCCCCACCAGCCCCAAAAGAGAGAAGTTTGAGTGGCACCGCTGAATCCACTGGCAATGCAGCACACGGCCTGCTGGGAGGTGCTCAGCCAGGGAGGACTCGGTTGGACTCCTGACCATGCTTCCTACCCGAGACAGAGTCCTGAGCAAAGGCACAGGCCTGGAGACTCCAGCCTCTCCCCTAGGACCGACAGATCTGGGCTCTGCAACCTGGGCCCATTCTGCATCCATTTTGGGGGTGGCTGAGCTCTAGTTAATGCAGAGGAAGTTCTATTCTTCATTCTTGTAGAGATAGACCATGGTCAGACACCCTAGTGGGCTCCCATCCAGTCCCCTCCCAGCTATGAGGGGCTGACGCCCACTCCTGTCCCTTCCCTCCTGGTCACCGCACAGCCTGTGTTTGAGTCTCAACTCCCACTGTTCCTCCCAAGTGTTCCTCACCTCTGCTTCCTGTTTCTGGAGCCACTCTGAGTCTTTGCGGGTCATTCTGTCCACCCCCCAAGTGCAGAGGGTCTTCTCTCACTCTTACCTTCCCTATGGCATGGGGGGCAGCTGAGGCCAAGCCATGGCCAACTTTACCGAGCTGTCACTGCCTCCAGGAACCAGCTGGGAGGAGAGGCTGAGCTCAGATCACAGGGACACAAAGAACAAGAAGTCTCCCTCCAGGCCCATCTGCGCTGGGGTGGGGCCACCCTCACAGACCCCCACCCCAGGGGGAGGCTCCTCCAGTGCCGAGGCCATCGCCCAGCTGTGGCAGGAAGAGCTGCTGTGTGGCGATGACTCTGGACACAGCCTGGAGCCCCGTGAGCAAGCAGTTGGGTGCTGCTCTGCTGGTTGGCAGCTGTTCCTGCCCCTAAACCAAGTGGCCAGTCGAGCCTGCTGTCACCCATCTGGGCGCCAGGACCTCACATCACCTGAGGGCCCAGGGAACCTGCTGAGCAGCTCAGGGTTCCTGGGACAGGCGTTAAGGCGGAGAAGGAGTGGACCAGGCCTGCTTGGGCGGACTTTTGTGCCAGAGGCCTGTCTGTCCCCAGCTGCTTGAAGACCAACTTCTACAGTCTTCATGTGAACCAAGCCATTCCCAGACTGAACTCCACCTACACGTGGGAGCTGCACGGTGTCTGAAGGGACTGGGACACCAAGGGCTGGACACCTGACTACAGACTGTCAGCAGGCCCAGGGTCCCTGTTTTCTCACCTGCAAATGAGTGTGCCCGCTGCTCCCCCTGCTGGTGGGTCGCCATGTCCCCACAGCAGGGCAGGTGCTCCCTGGGTATGCCTGCAGGGCCTAAGCAAGCATCCTTGTCCTCTCCCCTCTCCCTGAGGGCACTTGGGATGCTGTTCAAGCCACCAGTTCTGGGAGGGCACAGCCTCCAGTTCCGTTCCAGCCCACCATGGCTTCTCCTGCTGCTGTGGGTGGTACAGGGACCCACCCTCCCAGGCAGCCTCTGTTACAGGTGTGGCACAATCATGGGGGTGACCCGCAGGGCTGGACCCTGCTCTTGGGGTCCTTTTCATGCTGGGGATGGGGTGGGGGCACCAAGTGTTCACTTGTTAACAGGCAGGCAGCTCTCCTGTCATCTGTGCCAGGACCTCCACCACAGGAGGCAGGCAGGAGGCAATTAGTCTGTGACTCTTGGTGCTGTGCCCCCAACCCAGTCTGGAGACCCCACTTTAGAAACCAGGGACCACATGGGGGCTGTATCCTGTCACATGAGTCAGGCCCACTTGCTGGCAGTGACCTAAGACCCTGCCCAGCAGTCACCTGTGTTGGGGCCTTGCCACACTGCAGTTCGGGGGAGGGCAGGTGGGACTGCAGGGCCTGTGGGAAGAGTTTGCTATTTCTGACTGTCTTTGCTGGCACGAGTCCCGGGGTTCCTGTTATGGTTTTCGATTTTTGTCTGAATCACATCATTGCGTAGCAGAGTTTTGTTGAGTCATTTTGCTTTTCTGTGTTGTCCTAACAACTTACTAATTTAAAAGGATGCTGTCAGCGCTGTGATATTTATTTCCAGTGGTCAGCATTCGGCCTTGCTGTTGCTCGTAAAGACAGGGCCATCCACTGTGACACCGGCTGACCAGGCCGGGACATCCTCCACTGAGGAAATGAAAAATGACAATGCCATGTGTTTCTGGGGCGTCTTTTATTGTGTTAATGGCTAACTTGTTACACTAGGCTAGTTTGGGTGAGAAGTTCTATTTTTTTTGTGAGGTTTTTTTGTTCGCTTGTTTTTAAAGAAAAACGATCACTAAAAGCTATGATGTCCCATGTTCTTCTCTCCTGGACCACGTCCTGGGTGTGGGGATGTTCTGGGGTTCCTTGGCCCACCTCATTCATTCATGGAGTCAGTGCATTAATTCATTCACCACATGGTCCTCCAGAGGCCTGCAGGGGGAGGGGGCCAGACAGGCGGATGCAGCCTATGTGACCTGCCTAAGGTGTCCTGGGGCATGGTGGACAGAGCAGTTCCCCCAGGGCCAGCCCAGGCTCCAGAGGGGTCTGGGGAAAGGAGAAGCACCCTTCAGTCAGCAGCATTTTGTTGGGACTGATCCCCAAGAGGTAAAACAGCTCATGTGTCATTAGTGAGTCTGGGTATTGGGGCTCTGACCTTGTACCAGGCAGACCCGGGCACCCCACACCTGCCCTTCACCCCCCACAGAGCTGGTGCTTTGATGCCAGAAAGAGCATTTTGGGAGCTTCCCTCCATTGTATAGAGGGCTGTGGCAGATTCCTCTCCCCAAGGGGAGGATAGAGAGGGGGGTCACAGGGGACAGAGAGCCCCCCATGCATTGGTCACTGCTTATCAGCTGTCTTCCAGAGGAGCACAGGGCTTCCTAAAGGAGTTGGAACAAACCCCTGCCCTCTGCTTGCCCCCTCAGATGCAGAAAACCCAGGGCCCCCAGGCCCACCCTCCCCTGCTGCCTAAGCCACCAGTGCCTGCTCTGTGGTGACCCATGGGCCTGTCACCCCACGGGTCCATCGCCCCCCAGCCCACCACCCTACATATCTGGTCACCACACGTGGCCCATCACCTCACACTGTCCCGTTATTCCACACAACCCGTCACCCAATAGCCCATCACCCCATGTGGTCCTGTCACCCACATGGTCCCCTCACCCCACTCAGCCCCTCTGAACAGATGTCTGGCTGCCTGGCTAGAACCCCTGCTGACCTGTGGAAGAGGGCAGGAAGCCTAAGGAGAGCACTGGTGAGAGGAGGTGGGGACCCTGCATCCTGGGCCTACGCCAGCCTGGGCAGCTCCCACCACCTCCGCTGATGTAAAAGGGTTTGGACATCTGAGAAGACTATCATCAAAGCTGACTGAGCTGTGTGTCCCACCTCTGTGCTCAGAGCAGGGTGCCCTGATCAGCTCTTGGCGGGGGAAGGAGAGAATATTCTATACTGGGGGGATGCCAGGCTCTTTCCAGGAACGAGAGGGATTTGCCTACAGATGAGTGAGAGGGAGGGAGGGGAAGATGGTTTCGTGGTAACACAGCTGGATGTGGTGCCCGCTGTCTGACCCCACTTGTGCACCTGGTGTATGCTGGGGTAGAGCAGGGACTTCTCTGAGGGGAATCGTGAGTCCTTTCAGGGAGTACTCTGGGCACTTGCTAGCCTTGAAAAGTGAACAGGCCACCTGCTGGGGGGGGGGGTGGTCCAGGCAGCCTTAGTTGCTAGTGCTTTGTTTCCTATGGAAACTAGAAGACGGCATCTCAACACACCTCAACCTAGAAGACAGCATCTCAACACACCTCAACGTACATTCCTCTCTGCTGACCCAGAGCCACTGGACTCACCTGTGCTGCCTCTTCCAGAATCCCGCCTTCATGGGCCAGGCCACGCATAACCTCTGTGTCCAGGTTTGAATTTCACCTGCCTGAAAAGCACCCTTCCTTTAAAAGGCCCAGCTTTGGCTCGGTGCCTGTGGCTCAATCGGCTAAGGCGCCAGCCACGTACACCTAAGGTGACGGGTTCGAATCCCCAGCCCGGGCCCGCCAAACAACAATGATGGCTGCAACCAAAAAATGGCCGGGCGTTGTGGTGGGCGCCTGTGGTCCCAGCTACTTGGGAGGCAGAGGCAGGAGACTCGCTTGAGCCCAGGAGTTGGA
>CAUYQV010062088.1:0-29092 GCA_963574575.1 Galagoides demidoff
GGAGAGAGAGGGATTCGAAGGTTCACTTCTGTGGTTCATCTTACAAGGGTACAAATGAATCTTTCTATGAGTAGAATATGAACATTTTAACACAATAACTAAGAAAATTACGTGAAGGCTATGTTAACCAGTTTGATGGAAATGTTTTGGATTGTTTGTGAAAACACCACACTGTACCCCAGAAGTGCATTAATGTACACAGTTACTATTCAATAAAAAAAAATACAATTAATGAGAAAAAAAAGGAATTAGAGCTCTTTTCTATATTTTGGTAGTGAAATATTACAGGCACATGACATATACAGATATACAGACATATCGACTTATGTTTGCCAGCTTTTAAATGCTTTTGAACATATTTTTATTTAGATTATTAATTTTAAATTACCTAATTAATGTATTTTAGTAATTTATTTATCCTAGTTATCATTTAAAATTAATTATGTGCTTTATAAATTAAATATATAGACTTTTAATCATTGTTTTTAGACTTAAAAATTTTATTAAGAAAAACAAATTTAAGTATTTTTTTGTTTATTATTTATTTATTTATTTTTATTAATTGATAGCTGTATACATTAATGCA
The DNA here is from genome assembly GCA_963574575.1 of Galagoides demidoff. Classification (NCBI taxonomy): domain Eukaryota; kingdom Metazoa; phylum Chordata; class Mammalia; order Primates; family Galagidae; genus Galagoides; species Galagoides demidoff. Next base: position 587 of record CAUYQV010062088.1, read on the forward strand.
AACATGGGGTACATTGTACTGTTTTCATATACAATTTGAAATGCTTTCATCAACCTGGTTAACGTAAATTTCATGTCATTTGCTTAGTCATTGTATCAAAACATTTATATTCTAGTTCTAGAAAAGTTCACTTGTACCCTTGTTAGACAGACATATAGGTGATCTTTCTGGTCACCCTCCCACCACCCAACTGCCCTTCTCCCCTCCGCTTCCCCACTCCCTCCCTGTATTCTTGGGCTAGAATTAAGTTGTATCTTTAGTTTGAGAGCTATAGATTAGTTTCATAAAAGCGCTGTGTACATTGGATACTTTTTCTTCCATTCCTGAGATACTTTGCTAAGAAGCACATTTTCCAGTTCCATCCATGTAAACATGAAGGAGGTAAAGTCTCATTTTCTTTACCTGCGTGGGTTGATTCTATACCTTCACGATTGCAAAGAGTGCCCAACTAACATGGGAGTGCAGATACCTCTTCACTATAGAGTGCTGTGTTGTTTTCTTTTTAACAGACTTGATTTTTTTACCACCGTTTTACATTCACGAGAAAATTGAGCAAAATATATAGAGTCCCGCTGTGTCCCCTAACCACATGTGCACACTTTATACACAGTAAACATCCTGCACATGTTCATTACAGTCCAGAACCTTTCACTGACACATCCTTAACACCATAATTTACACATTTGCAGAGCAGGTAGCTACATAGTTTGCATTCGAGTTCTCTCTTTATATCATACTCATTGTATGTGTTCTAACAAAGATATACTGACATGTATCTACCATTGTGGCATCATTCAGAATAGTTTCACTGTCCTAAAAATACTCTATTCTCACTCTTCCCTAACTCCTGGAAATTATTTATCTTCTTTACTTCATAATTTCGCCTTTTGCAGAATGCCATATAGTTGGAATCATACAGTCTAACATTTGTAGATGGGATTTTTTCACTTAGTTAGAGGTATTATAAATTAGTTCTAAGTCTTTTTATTGCTTCATAGCTCATTTCTTCTTAGTGCTAAATAATACTTCAATGCCTGGATGTGCTAATAATTTCTGTATCTATTCACCCAGTAAAGGGCATCTTGGTTGCTTTCAAGTTCTGGCAATTATGAATAAACCTTTTACAAATGCTCTTATCCAGGTTTTTGTGTGGACATATGTTTGTAACTCATTTGAATAAATACCAAGTAGTATAAATGGTGTGGCGCATAACAAGAGTATATTTAGTGTGGTAAGAAACTGCCAAGCATCTTTTAAAAAGTGTTTATACCATTTTGCAGGCATGACAGCAAAGATTTCAAGTGGCTAGCCGGGCATGACAACTCAGTAATTGTAGCATTTGGGGAGGCCAATATAGAAGGATTGCTTGAGGCTAGCAGTTTGAGAGCAGCTTAGGCAATATAGAGAGACCATGCCTCTATAAAAAAAAATAGAAAAATTAGCTAGGTGTGGGGGTGTATGCCTGCAGTCCCAGCTTCTCAGTTTTTGAGTTCCTGTTGCTCACCTCCTCCCCAACATTTGATGCTGTCAGTGTTTGGACTTTTCTCCACTCAATAATAAAAGCTGTACAGTAGAGAGTCCATTGTTCAAAATTCAATCTTGACTTGCAAAAAAATAATTAAACTTAGTAACTGAATCATTGACTTGAAAAGGCTGAAGGCAAGAATTGACTACAAGGCCTCCATAAGGACTCTTTCTCACTACATCAAATTTTCTTAACATATTTATTGTTTTTTGATTTTACATTTTTGTACTTGTTATCCATTTTGAGATGGTTTAAATCGGGTGGATGACATTTGACAGGGTGTGCAGGTCGAAAATTGTTTGAGTAGAGTTTTCTTCATATCTGTATCTCCAGCGTCATAGAGCAACCTGATATTCTATCCTGAGACTCAGTTCATACAGTTCCCATTAAAACTTCTAAACTATGCATCTGGCTCACCCAATACTATTTTAAAGTGCACTCTGGAAATCCCAGTCCTATAATACTGCTACTTTAGTACTTTATTTTATCTCTTTTAAGAGTACCAAAATTATTTATAATAGTTTTGAAAAGAAATGGCAGCAAAAAAGAACTGATCCCACTGGATGTTTATTAAATAAATGTGTGAAACATCTTAATATCAGAAACATAACTCAAAATCCATGGCATTTATCCTATCTGTCTTAATGTCCTATATCTCTCCCTAATTTTATTGTGTGCCAGAGAAAATAAGCATTTAAGTTGTATTTAGTATTCAAAGTCCTCAAACTTCCTTTCAGCCCAGCTCCATGTACTGTAGCAGAAAAAACAGTAGAACCTCTGTAAGTTGACCACTTAACAGTCAACTGGTCAGGGCAACATATGGAGGTGGTCAAGATAAGGTAGTAGGCCTAGTGTGCTGATATATATAAGGGGTAATAATCTTATCCATGAAAATTAGGTCAACTTAAGGAGGTGGTCAGTGTAATGTCAACTATGGAGGTTGTATAGTATTATATTTACTGAGTCTTAATGGTAAATCCACCCAGAGTAAAACTATGTAGAAATTTTGCTATGAACTCAAAACAGATCTTTTTCTTTTCCTTCTGTTTCTCTAGCTCATTCCTTTAAAGAATTACTGTTAATATATTTTCATGGCCCCAACAGAGAAAATCCTCTTCCATACATGTAAGCCTTAATATTTGGGATCTTTAAAAGCAAAATATGGTTTTGGTCACAGAAAAAAAAATGTGTTTAAATTCATATTAACGAGACGGTACAAAGAATCAGGTTACAATGTTTGCATTTGTTATGTAGAGTCTCTGTTTTAGTTGTGTCCCGCAACCAGAAGGTGTGCCATATACCTTTATGTTGTGCCCGTTAAGTGGGAGCACATCCATTCCCTTCTCTCCTACTATCTTTCCCCTTCCCTCACCTTGAATTTAATTGAGTTTTTCTTTTATGTTGGCATGTATTAGATTGTCTACTGGCTTCATATTGGTATTGAGTACATTGGATACTTGTTTTTCCATTCTTATGATACTTTACTAAGAAGAATGTGTTTTAACTCCATCCAGGCTAATACAAAACATGTACAGTATCCACCCTTTTATAGCTGTATAGTATCCCTTGGTGTACATATATTCCATCTTGTCAAGCCATTCCTGAGTTGATGGACATTTAGGTTGTTTCCACATCTTGGTGATTATAAATTGAGCAGTGGTAAACAATCTAGTACAAATGTCCTTATGATAAAATGATGCTTTTTTTCTTGTGGGTAGATGCCTAGTGGGGAATTGTGGGGTCAAATTGGAGGTCTAATTTGAGTTCTTTGAGGATTCTCCATATTTCTGTTCGAAGAGGCTATATTAGTTTGCTCCTACCAACAGTGTAAAAGTGTTCCCTACTCTCCACATCAGCCACAACATATGCAATTTGGGGACTTTGTGAAGTGAGCTATTCTCACTGGGGTTAGGTGATATCTCGGGTTGATTTGGGTTGGCATTTCTCAGATGATTGGGGATGATGAGCATTTATTCATACGCTTGTTATCAATTATCTGTCTTCTTCAGAAAAGGTTCTATTCATGTCTCTTGCCCAGTTTTATGGGATTGTTTGCTGTTTTTTAATTGATTAATTTGACCTCTGTGTAGATTCTAGTTGTTAACACTTTGTCAGATTTATATCATGCAAATTATCTTCTTCCATTCTGAAGGTTATCTATTTGCTGTAATTTTTGTGTCCTTATCTGTGCAGAAGCTTTTCAGCTTAATTCAGTCCCATCTGTTTATTTTTGTTGTTTCAATTGCCACTGAGTCTTAATATAATCCTTCCCTAGGTTTTATCCTTAAGAGTTTTTCCCATGTTTTCTTCTAGGACTTTTATCATTTCATGTCTTAGATTTAAATCTTTTATCCATGTTCAGTAAATGTTTGTAAGGTGAGAGGTCCAGTTTCCATCTTTCACGTGTGGTTATATCAAGTTCTCTCAGGACCATTTATTGAATATGGATTATTTTCCCCAGAATATACTTTTGTTTGGTTTATCAAAGATCAGATGGCTATAAGAGATGTGTTTTATCTCCTTGTTTTCTATTATGTTCCATATGTTTGTGTCTCTATTTTTATGCCATTCCATGCTGTTTTTATCACTGTGGGTTTGTAATATAACCTGAGGTCTGGTAGAGCAATGCCTCCTGCTTTGTTTTTATAACTAAGAATATCCTTGGCTATATGGGGTTTTTCCAGTTCTATACAAGGGGAAGAATTATTTTTTCCAGTTCTTTGAAGGATGATGTTGGTATTTTAATGGGTATTACATTAATCTGTAGATTGTTTTGGGTAGCATTAAATGTGTAGATTGTTTTAGGTAGTACAGACATTTTAATAATGTTGATTCTTCCCAACCAAGAGCATGGTATGTTCCTTCATTTTTAATGTCTTCTGCTATTTCTTTCTTTCTTTTTAAATTTTTTTCTGCTATTTCTTTTCTTAGGGTTTTATCATTGTCTTTGTAGAAATCCTACACCTCTTTTGTAAGGCATATTCCTAGGTATTCCTTTACTTTGAAGCCACTGCAAAGGGAATTGTGTTCTTGATTTGTTTCTCAACTTGGTTATTATTGGCCTGTACAAAAGCTACTGATTTGTGGACATTGATTTTATACCCCGAGCCATTACTGTATTTCATGATCACTCTAGGAATGACTCATAATTGAGTCTCTGGAGTTTTCTAAGTATAAGATCATATCATCAGCAAAGAGTTAGAGTTTGATCTCCTCTGCCCCCATTTGGATGCCCTTAATATCCTTTTCTTGCCTTATCGCATTGGCCAAATCTTCCAGCAATATGTTGAGTTACAGAAGCAATATTAAACATCCTTGTCTGGTTTCAGTTCTAAGTGGAAAATCTTTCAGTTTTACTACATTTAGTATGATATTAACTATGGGTTTGTCATAGATGGCTTCAATCAGTTTAAGAAGTGTGCCAGCTATGCCTATATTATTAAGCATTCTTCTTAGAAAAGGATGTTTAATTTTGTCAAATGCTTTTTCTGCATCTATTAAGAGGATCACATGGTCTTTGTTTTTGCTTTTATTGATATGGTGAATTACATTTATGGATTTGCATAAGTTAAACCAACTTTTCATCCCTAGGATAAAGTCTACTTGATTATGATGTATAATTTTTAAAATTTGTAGCTGTAATCTATTTGATGAGATTTTATTGTGAATTTTTGCATAAAAATATGGGATGCTTCCCGAAGTGGTATGTCATCTTTGTGTAAGGGCCGTGCTAATCTTTTCTGTATCATTCCAATTTTAAGATATGTGCAATCAAAGAAAGCACTGGTCAGAGAAAATTTTGAATAGACACAATTCTCTGGAAGCAGTGTGACTTATGAAGAAAATATAACTTTGGTGTAATTAAAAATAACATCACAGTCATTGCTTAGCAACATTTTATAAAGGATTTTTATTGAAAGGGAAACATTAAAGGAAATGACCTCTAAATTTTTTTAAAAGTTTACATTTTCAAAACAAACCATCTTATGCAACCAGCATCCTAGAATTTTGCCTCAGAACTAGGGAGTTATTTGTTTTAATCAAATTGGTGTCTGTAGCAATCAGAATGGCTGTGTCTGTAAGTAAAAACTCAACTGTAGTGTGTTGAATGTTGTCTGCCCCAAAATATATGTTTATGTACTAATTCCCGGTTCTTGTGAATGTGATTTTATTTAGAAATACGGTTTTCACAGAATAAGTGTAGTTAAGGATTTCTAAATGTTATTATTCTGGAAGTAAGGTAGACCCCAAATTCAATGATTGTTGTCATTATAAGAAAGAAAACAAAGAGATTTCACACACTGAGGAATACAGAGTGAAAGACATGGGAAGATAGGTTTAGACAATGATGTGTGCACTTGACAGTGAATCCCAACAATTGCTGGCAGCCACCAGCAGGTAAGAAGATAGGCATGGAACAGATTTTCACTTGGAATCTCCAGAAGGAACCAACTGTGCCAACTCCTTATTTTAGACTTCTACACTCCAGTCTTGTGACAAAATATGTTTCCGGTGTTGTAAACCATCAAGTTTGTTGTCATGTGTTACTAAATCCGTACACAGGGGTACTTAAATTGACTTTCAAAGTATACAAAGTTATTATTTCATATTTACTCACTTTATTATTCACTCATGGGAAAATCATTTACTAGAGTTTTAGTAGATGAAACATTTCAAAGAAGTGGTAGGTAGGACAAAAATTATTCACAATGAGGAATTCTGTGAACAAAGCAGTAGGCTGGGCATATTCATTCAACGTTCAACACATTTCTATAGGATTTATTCCCATGGAGTTGAAGAAAAAGGACTCTAAAAGATGGATTAGCTTTTCCAGTATTGCCCAGCTAGTGTGCAACTCAGGTGACTTTGAATCTTGCTCTAACTTTGAAGCTCTTGTTCTCTCCAAAAGGAACTTGTAACAGAAGTTTGCATGGAAAGTAATGAGATTCTAGTGAAATAAATTATTTTTGTGTCATTCTTTGCTGGTAGAGTAGGAATTGTACTACAGTAAGCATTTATCTAGGTGTAGGAAAAGCTGTGTTGGTTCAAGTTCCCTTGAGAAGAACTCAGAGTGAGTGTTTGCATTCCAGTGGATTATGAGGAAGAACTCTCAAGATAAGCTGGTGAAAACAGAAGCAGGAAAAAGAAGGGACAAAAGTCAAATAAGATTATGATTTGAAGCAAGTTCCATGGAAAGAGATTGCAGACGATTTCCCTGGAAAAACTGGTACTGGACTGAGGCCAAATGTCTAACCCCTCATGCCCCAGCCTGTCAGTCATTGACTAAAGCTTGAACTAAAGGAACGTGAACTCTCTTTGCTCACAGGGCAAAGGGACTCCAGTAGCCTAAGGGCTGCCCCCAGGTAAATAGCTGCAGGTGTAGACCATTAACAAAGTAGCCTGAAGCTTAGAAAGGGGCTTACTGAAGATAGGAGAGATCCAAGGGGATCTTGAAAGAGCACCTCTCTAGTTGGCTCTATCATTCTTACATGAAAGAAATGATACATACATAGAATCACTAAATACGAAACTCTCCCAAAAGCCTGATTTAAGATAAATACTACCGATGTGTTAATTCTTAAATTATTGAATAGTTTGTGGTTATTGTTCATAAAGGGAAAGCAGACTAATGTTTATTTTTTCCTTTAGCAAGAGAGTAAAAGGCATTTCTAGATGGGTGAGGAATAAACTCCTGCCATTAAAACTGAATTGACTTAAATTTGTGTCTTTATGTCCCAGTGCCTACATAGAAAAGAACAGCAGAGGGGCAACTAACCAGGTAAATGGATTTGGAATCGCATTTATGATATGCAGTTGCTTTAGTTTATGTGTATAGTATTGTCTGGGCTGCTAAAGTTTGATAATGGGAACTCATGTAGCCCTGTAAATTCTTTGTTTGGCTTTCAAGTCATTCTGAAAGTAATGTCCCATGGTGCACTGATATAAATGTCACCTGGTATACAAGGATTGATGACACACACTTACTTGGAGTTCTTTTTAGCAAGGTATTAGCTTCAAATTGAAAAAGAAAACCACATAAAGTTCTTTAATAAATATGGTGTGAGCTTAATGGAAACATATTGCTAATATTATTAGGTGTCCCAGAGAGTAACTGAAACATCATATTGTTGGTATTCACACTGCCATTTTTGTTGCATGGGGCTTATAAAACACTTGCAAACATATTACTGTATGCAAAACATAATACTTTTTCTGGAACTCTGGTTTTTATGGACTTTTATGGCTGAACAATTGATATTTACCTATTGAGATTGGCTTAGAAGACCCAAAAGCAGCAGTGCAGAAGATAAACTATGACTATTTACCTATAATATGAGAACAGCAAAATAGCTAAAGGCCTCTTTAAATATTTCTGGTATTAAACCAGCATGACTGTTTAAAAGTTCAATATTTTACTTTCATTCTAAGCAGCCTAGAGTCTTCCTTAATCTTCTTTGTACAAAAGGACCCAGAGATTTCCTTTAAGGTTATGATGTTTTCTGTCATTACCAAACACATCTAACTTACTTCTTCATGTCTGGGACTGTTTTTGTTAATGTTATGGATACCACCTACATTAGCAGGATACCACCTGCTCATTGGTATTCAGTTTAACCTCTGATGGACTGAAACATATAATATAGGGAATGCTTTATAACAATGATAGGATTCTGGATAGTTCTCTCTGGGAAAAGTAAAGAGAAAAAAATGTAGACCCATTTCTAATTCACGGTAATGTTAAAAGACTTTCCCAGAATGAGTAAGCTCTCTGGTAAAAGAAAATTAATTGCTAATGTCCACTCAGTACCTCCTATCCTAGCAACATATCGTGTCCTGGGGGTACGGATCTTCCTTTGATTGCCCTAGTTCAGTTCCTAATTGTGTCAAGTTTCCCACTGAGGGCCCAATTAGGCTTATGTCTCTCCACTTTGGGGTGTGTCCTGCTCTGCTGGAGCAGTCAGGCTAATAGCACTGTGGAGGGCTAGGTAGGGATTTTAGAGTCTGAGCACCCCGTGGTCCATTGCAGGTCTTTAAGAGGATAGGTGTGAACTCCAGTCTTGGTGGAATGTTTGGTGTAGTGAACACACCAACAGAGGGAAAGCAGGCACTCCTAAGAGTCCTGGTTCAATTGTCTCTTGGGGGATTTGTGTCACGTGGTGGCAACAGTTTGCAGGAGAGTGGGAAGGGGGAGAAAAAGAGTCAGAATGGAGGAGCACTGGCACTCTGATCCTCTTTGTCCTTTTTCCTAGAAAGCAGTCCACCCAGAATGTTCAACCTCTGGGATCACACTGTTCCCTAGGTACTCTCTGCCTCCTGTGGGTATCCCAGTCTGGGTGGGGGATTAGGAAACGTTTATGTAGGGACCAATGACATGAATACTAATGAGCTAAAGCTCCCTGGGAAGGAAAAATGCACACAATGACCAGAGAAGCAAGGCAGTGTGTGTTATTTTAGTTTGAGTCTGTGGTGACAGGAAACAACCCCAGAAGGACTGGCAGCCTGATTCGCTGAGGCTTTCCAAAGCTCCAAAGCTGACTTCTGGTGGCAGCATTTAGGCTCATAAGGACAGAAAAATTCTGCAGCATCTTGGGAGTATGCTAATTACTAGAGATATGAAGCAAAGAGAAACAAAACCCTTACCAACTTTTTCTTTGAGACTCCACGCTTCTCAGAGGTTGATTTCTGCCAAAATCTTGTTCCTTCTTGTTCTGCTCCATAACTTTAACTTCTTTCCATGGAATCACCAGTGAAAGTGCATTTTAGCACTTTTCCCACTGAATTACACCTGCACTATGTTTGCTTTAATCTAAAACTTCCTTCTTTCTGAGACAATGTGTGTCAACCCATGTCTCTAGTCATCCCTCTTGCTCTGCTCTCCAAAAAATTAATCAATCACTAGATTTAAACATGTAAGAGAAGACAGTATGCCATCCCTTAAGCATCTAGAGACAGAGTAAAAGACAACTGTTGTACTGGCAGAGAAAAAATAATGTGCTCAAAAAATAAAATTCACAATAAAAATTAATTTAGGAGCAAATAAGGACTCCTAATAGATAAACAAGGCATCAGCTAAGCCCAAGTTAGTTTGCAAGAAGACTTTGGGAAAAGACTGTGTGATGGGATTGAATTCACACAGGGGGAAGAGATATGAAGACCTTTATGGAAAATGCCATGATGTTAGAAAGGTGAGCAGGTATGATTTACTTCTGGGCAACAATGAACAGATAGTTCTGGCATGAGGGAAAATTTATAGAGAGATAGTGGTGAGAACAAGGCTATGAAGGCAGGCTGTGCTGTATCACTGAGGACCTTAAGTCATTTGAAAGATTTTTATCCTGTTGGCACTGGGAATCAGTTAAATATGTCTGAGTAGAGGAGTGGCAATTGCAGGCTTTTGCTCTATTTCATGCCAGAACAGAGACTATCAATTACCGAAAAGTCTATTCTCTCTCTGAGCAGAATGGAAGCTTGATGGGACAATTCCTATTAAGGGCAGAGAGTGGGAGGAGAGAGGGATGGAAGGCTTTCTGAGTAGTCAATACTCCCAAAGGTTGCACAGCTTGTGCTCCTCCGTACATAAAAGGGAATAATTAGGCCCAGTGGGTGTTACATCATAACATGCACTTTATGACTGGGTTCACACAATGCAGACAACTGGGGAGCATTGTTTTACTGTTCTAACTGCTCATTTTAGTTCAGTGCAAGTGAAGCCTAGGGCTAATGCTTCAACTAATGCAGCTGGGGGCATTTGTACCATGGAATTTTCCATGTTAACTTTCAAAATTATGTAAAACTGCAATTCTCTATGCAACATCTCCACATTATAAGTACCGGGACTACAAATCCATTGGCAAGGATCTTCTTTTAAAGGAGCGAGAATGCAAAAGTGAATGAGTTATTAACTAGCAACAGGAACTTTGTTTTAAGAACCCACCATGATTTGTCTAGGCCAATGACATGCGGTCCAATAAATGGAATGCTGTGTTAAAAAAAGCAAACTCGCGTTCTATAGTGGAGACAGCATAAATCTTGAAAGCAGAAATAACAAGGTTTGTTTTTCTCATTCAATACTCATGAGCTGCGTGATCTTAGCCATTACTTCTCTGAGCTTCGCTTTACAGATGCCCTTCTTTCAGCAGAGAATTGATTAAATGTTTTAAAGTGAATTCACTCAACCTAAAACAATGCAACGATTTAGAATAGATGCACATTTTCTGACACGAATTTTAGTGTACAGCACATAATAGAAACATACAGTGTAACATGTATAGTGTGAGATGTGCCTGCAGACTTGTGATGTTTTGGTTTTGCGCAACTTCACTGATGATCTGTCTTTAGCACTCCCGTGGGTGAGATTCAAAAGGATGAAGAGAATGCTTCTTGACCAATGTCCCTTTTAGTCTTTTTGTTTAAAAGCTTTATTGTATTTTTTATTCTAGGGCACAACAAATCTTTAGCAGTAAAAACAAACAAAACAAACAAACAAACAAACAAACTATGTAAACAATTTCAAAGTAGAAAAAAATTATCCAAACCTCACAATAAGAAAAGACAAATTGTTACCTTCTCAGAGGTCTTGTTTAAACATCATGGCACTATGGCTGTATGTGTGTGTATGTGTGTGTATATATGTGTGTATATGAGTGTATGTATATGTGTGTACACTCTTTGACAACATGATATTGCTTTACTCTTTCCCAGTTTAGCCTAACATAAGAAAACATAAGCAGCAACTTAAGAAATATGTTTCAATTAAATAATGGCATAGGTATTATTTTGAGAAGTGTGTTTCTGTTTGTTTTGTTTTGAAATAACACAACGTCTCTGAATGTCATCAATTTATCTTTTTTTTTCCTCTCAAATAGGAGAAGGTATTTGAAGAACAAGAGTCAATCAAATAGCCACTAAATTCTATGCATTTCCTCATCTTGAAAGTGTTTAAAAAGCAGAAGTTAAAACTAGACTGGCTTAACTGGCAAAGGGTCTACGAAGAATTTAAATGAGTATGCAAAAAAAAATAAGTAAAATCATTGAGATATTAGGGAAGAAAATTTAAAGTAGAAAAATAATATACTGCATTTTTTTGGATGTCCTGGCGCCTTTGGGATTGAACAGACTCCATGAGTGAAATCCTCAAATGACCTCCCGTGTTAAATCTGAATTAGTGGCACTAATGAAATGAACCTCATGCTTGCAAATTTTGTGATTCCTCTGTATTTAATTCTCATAGCAACCCTGAGCACTAATTTTAGTGATTCTAATTTAAGAGATGAAATTACAGAGGCTTCTGGAAGTTAAATAATTAATCCAAAATTTGGACACAATGTCTTAATCTAACGTTAATAGTCTTTCCAGTGAGCCATATTTTCTTGCCTCATCCAATTTCTTATTTCTGGTATATCTGTTTATTAATAGGTAGAAAGCTTGTTAACCAGTTGGATGAAAGTATTTCAAATTGTATATAGAAACAGCACACTGTACCCCTTGATAGTATTAAATGTACACAGCTATGATTTAATTTAAAAAAAAAGACTTAATGGGTAGCTGATGAGGGTTGGCTCTCTCGAATGTGATTTTGTCATAGTACAGAAAAATCCAAAGTGATAGAAACTTTCAGGTTTTCATTGGAGAAAAGTGAATTTACTTTTGTATTTGAATTTGTTCTGCTTCGTTTAATTTTTGTGTTTTGGCTAGCATGAGTGAGAAGTTGAAAGGTCGTGAGATTCTTTGCTAACCCTATCTTGATTGGGAGCTGGTTTATTTTATTTATTTATTTATTTTTGTTGTTGTTGCAGTTTGGCTGGGGCCGGGTTTGAACCCTCCACCCTCCCTCAGTATATGGGGCTGGCGCCCTACTCACTGAGCCACAGGCACTGCCCTGGCAGCTGGTTTTATTAAACCAAAAAGAAAAACAGTGTTTTGTGGCATCCCATAATAGTATAATGACACATCAATTGCCCATCATGCTTTCATTTTTATTATGGATATCAAAGCATGGATTGTGGGTTCTTTAGTGGGAATTCTATAGAGAATTCTTACGTGGAATCATATGTGAATAATATTTAATATAGTAGATACCTAACATTTTATTTGTGGCATATATTAATTTTATTTCTTTTAACTAAAATAATAAATGAGGAAGAAAGAAGCTTATGGTGGGGAGGTTATCAGAGGCTAGCCTTGCATCCAAATAAATATTTTAAATTAGTGATTTTGGGGGAGGAAGGTGTGGTTGTTACAGGGATACTGCAAGTGAAAATAGATGAACAGTCTTGAAAAATCCTCTACTCCTCACACATTGACTGAGAATTTGTCCCCAATATAAGAAATGATACCAATTTGTAATACATATAAAGATGTCTCCCTAGAATAAGCACACTCGTGTAAAACACATGTAAAGTTTTATAATAACATTAGCTTTCCTTACGGTGATAGCAACAAACCCCACCTCCAAAAAGTGGCAGGAAGTAGGGACACCGCTACAGCAACAGCAAATGCCAAAAACAAAAAGGCATACAAAGAGTTCAGAAATGTGTGAGCCTACTGAGACAATTGTCCTGATTTGTCTTCATGTGTATTTTTAGGCCCAATTTAGCTCTCTGCTAAGATTGAAAAATGATGGGCTTTTCCAATGCTTAACACATTATCATTTTCTGGTCCTGGCACCGGCTGTTTCTGGATAGGTTGCTGAGTAAGGACCAGCCAAGTACTGTGCTCCCACTTGGTTTGCCATTTACTTCCAAATGTATCAGATTTCTAGTAATGCTGCTTTTCATAGGTAAATGGCTCTTCCATCAAAGAGCACATTTGCATACCTTTCAGAGCTCATCACCCTAAAGTAATCATCACTTGATCAGAAAATGCTTTTCCAAGCACTGAAGGATGACATTGAGCAGTTTGTCATACAAAATGTATGGGAAAGAAGGAAAGGCGGGTGCTGTATGTCTAAAAGACTTCTTTTGAAGAGACTGTTTTGGCGTCAAGTAGATTTCCCTGCAGTTTGCCCATTAATGAAGTATTTGTGGTCTCTGGCAGATATCATTTAAATATTTTATAGCTAGTTTTTTGTGTATGCACGACTTTATTTGCATGTATGAATTCATTCTCCAAAAGGACTCCCAAAGAGAAGCACCATAACACAAGGCTGGTGAGAGGTCAGGCTTTCTCAGTACTTACCATTACGTCCTTCTGTACAAGGTTAAAGAAAAGTCTGCAATTTCAGACATGTCTAGAACGTGTAAGTACCTGTGTATAAAGGCAATTCTTAAAAAATATAAGTAAATAAAAATGTTTACACACTCACAGATCTTTTTAAGGATGTAAGACCAGAGCAGTATCAGTTTGGTGGTATAAACAAAAATGTCTTCTTCAGAGATATCAGGACGAGACCTACCTAGGTTTGGATTTTGTGTATTTTACTTGTTATCCTAATTAGTTTGAATAATATACTTAGCTTTTAAGTCTATTTTCTCATATGTAGCATAAGGATTGTAATCGTTATTTCTTGGGACTGGGCAGTTCAATGTGCCATACGTTATACATATATAACAGAAAGAAGGTACTTAGCCCATGTTGGTTTGCTGTACTTCTTATAAATTAATAGCTAAAGGAGGTGAAGATTATTTTTACTATGTTAGAATAAAAATCGAAATTATGTGCTAGCAAATTATATAGTGTACTGATACCAGAATTTCATCTTCAGTAGGTTCTTGGTCTCAGTGATTCGAAGAATGAATCCACGGACCACTGAACAGGGGTAAGACAGGATTTTTTTACAGAAAAGAATATAAAAACACCAAAGCTCATGGCAGAGAGAAAACCGAAGTCAGAGGAGAAAAGCTCTCTAGTTCCCTCCCTCTTGTCTCTCTCTGGGGTCTTTGTCTACTCTAGGGGTATATATAGGCAAAGGAGTTCCTTGTATTTGAGGCCAGGAAATGAATGGATACAGTCCTTTTCACTGGGGCAAGGTGAGTCTATTCACGGAATTGAGGCCTAACAAACTTACATGAAATTGACCTAGGCATAGGAAACGGGGTTTCCCTGATCAGTCATAAGTAAAAGTGGAATGAGACACCAAGGTGCTGGTCTCCCCAACAGTTGTCCTGCCCCTCTGGCTACTAGAGCCTCTGGTGGGGGGAATTCCCCTTGCCTGCCCTCCAGCCCGCTGGTTCCTCTGCCAGCGCACCAACACCTCTGGGATGGAGGTGACAGGTCCTCCAGCTCAGCTCAACTGAGCTAGCTGGGGCACCACCTGTCCTATTATCTGTACTTTTATTGACTAGTGACTCTCATTCTAATTGTTAAGTATACATGTTGTCTCCCAGTTATATTTTCATATCTTCTTGATTTCTAAAGAGAAGGGCATTTTTTGCATGACATGGCCTAAAATGTGTTTGGTGACTTTCTGGAAGTATGACACAGAGTGGGAAATGATGATTCTCCATACTTATTTGTTCCTCTTTCTGGGCACATAGACAAATTACCTTCTCCCACCACACCGTGTGGTTGGAATGTGAATTTCTGGGCTAAAACTCTCCTGCATGTGCTGTTTTCTGCTTTTTTCCCCTCTTGGTGTTGGTTGAGATAGAGATGACTCCAATGGTGATCTTTGAAGTCTGGTACAGAATATAGTGGAGATATGAAAAGGAAGTAATGAGGCATTACAGAGGACTCACGATGATTTCACATTTGCATAATCAAGCTTTTGTGTATTTCCTTCCCAGATGGAATCAGGGCTGAACTATGTGGCACAAAAAGTTCTGTGGAAATGATGTCTGGTCTCCAAGGCTATGTCATGAAAAGCAATGCGACTCTCGTTCTCTTTCTTAACCTCCTTCTTCTGTCTCGGTAATACCCAAGAACTCCTATGGAGAAGCACATGTGGACAGGAATGAGGGAGCTGCCAACAGCCAGCACCAATTTGCCAGTGATGCCAATGAGTCCCTTGGAAACTCTTGGAAGTGTTCATCCCTAACCAGGTGCCCAGATGACTGCATCCCCGGCTGGCATCTGACTCTATAAGAAATGCTTAGCTAGAACTGCCTAGCCAAGCTGCTCCCAAATTTGTGATCCATAGAAACGGTAAGAAATAACAAATATTTGGTTGTTCTTGTCTTTAACTAATCCACTTAAAGTTTCACATAGCTTAAATTTAAGGGTAGCATATTACAAAGAAATAGGTAACTATACCAGAAAAAAATTGGGAATACTTGCTTTAGAACTCAATTGAGCAAAGATAGATTGATTTTCATTATGTTAGAAACTAAAATCTGTTATGGCACCTAGCATTAGCTTAACTAGTACAGCTAGCTCCTAGAGTTTCTCAATCTCTGAAGTTAGGGCTTATTGACATTTTGAACTGAATAATTATTTTGCTGTTGGGAGAATGTACTGTACCTTGTAGGATGGTTAGCAGAATCCCTGACTTCCACGCACTAGATACCAATAGCAACTTCTTTTTCAAACTGTGGCAATCAAAAATGTGTTTAAACACAGCCACATGTCCCCTGAGGGTACAAAATCACCCACAGTTGAAAACCACCGAGCTAGAGAAAAGTTAGCATTCATTTTAGCACTAAGCTAATGTGATGTTGGCCAAGTCACTTAACCTTAGCTTCTTCGTTTATAAAGTTAGAATAGATTAGACGAGTGAAACATAACGCTGAAACTTGACAAATCTTGTTCACAGCTCTCTTTACCTCCTTTCCATATCAGAATCTTGAGATTACTTAATAATATCTCAGAATGTAATTTTCAGAAAGCCACAATTTAAAGAGAAGTCTTTTAGAATAAAAGTCAAAGGAAAGGAACATTTCCAAACTTCTGGTATATTACACTTCGTCAATGAGGTCATGCCTGGAGATATAAGCATCTGCTTGAGGTATCCTAGAATACCATTTGAAAGGGAAGTGATAAAATATTTTTGCACATTCCAGCACAGTCTTTGGCATGATTACATTATTGTAGTTTCATTTGCAGTTTTTATTTCTGAATCTTGTCATTCACTGGACATCACAAGACTATGCTAAAAATCAGTGTATCTGTTAATTGTGTCCAGAAGGTTATCCACTTACAGTGCACTGAAGTTTTTTGAAATTCTGAGACTGTGAAGAGCTGGCCGAATGTGTGTGTGTGCGCACACGTAAATGACCAAAGAAGGCTATACATTTTTTAAGAGAAGGAAAACACTTTATTTTTTGCAAAAGACCAAACCAAACATGATACAGAGTCCAAGTATCTCTCTTGATTTCTGAGTTTGCCCCCCTTTCTTGTCAGTTTGAACATCTACCTCCTCCACCTTGATTAGGGGATTCTCTGCAAGGCTTGCAAAATGATTCTCAGAAAACATTTTCCTGATATTTATCAGGACTCTGACCAATGAGCAGGAAAACAAGAATGATACACAGCCATGTAATATGATTAAAGTGAGAAACTGCCTGAGATAACACTACTACAGCAGCTGTGCAATTTTCCCCATCCTATAAAAATCCATCACTGGGTCATCCAGAAGTCCACTGGGTCATCCAGAGACCACTAGTATTTAGTTGGTCTCCAATACCCATCAGCTGAAGAAAACTCTTTCATTTAAGTTATTCACATTAATTTATTTTAATCCTAACAAAAAATCAAAAAACAAAAAAACACCAAACTATTTCTAATGTTACCTTAATAATGCCAAGGTACAAAACCCAGGCTGAGTTTATTTATTTTTTTCAGATTATTAAAGGGATACAAATACTTTTATGACATGGAAATATTGTCAAACGCTAACGTTAAGGCTTTCAGTGTGCCTGCCACCATAGCCTGCCACCCTAGTTCATTGTATCCCATAGGTCAGCCCATAGGTTAAGTATTTATCCCTCATGACATTTCTCCTTCTTAGTTTCCAAAGTCCTTGACATCTTTGTGTGTCCACGTGTACCCCTCACGTACCTCACAATTGTTAGTGAGGACGTAAAGTGTTTGGATTTTCCATTCCTGAGCTATTTCATGGAGGATAAGGTTCTCCATCTGTATCCAAGTTGCTGTGAATGATATTTTTTCATTATTTTCTGTGGCTAAGTAGTACCCAATGCTGTCCATCTACACCACATTTTCTCTATTTACTTATGAACTGATGAACATTTAAGTTGATTCCATATCCTTGTGACTTCAGTTATGCTGTGAAAAACATTCAAGTGTGGCTGTGTTTTTGATAAAATGATGTCTCTTTCTTTGAGTAGATAACCATCGTGGATGGCTGGTTCAAATGGTAGGTCTACTTTTACTGGTTTGATAAATTTCCATACTGCTTTCCACAGAGATTGTAATAGTTTGCAGTCCACTAATATTGTATAAGGGTTCCTTTTCCTCTTCATTCACACCAGCATTCTGTTGTTTTTTTGACTTTTTAAGAATGTCCATTCTGACAGAGGTAAGGAAGATACCTCGCTGTGGTTTTCATTTGCATTGCTCTGATGACTAGTGCACTGAACATTTTTCATGTTTATTGTCTATTTAGCTACTTTTTTTTTGAAAAAAATTTTTCCATTCATGAATTTGCTCACTTTTTGATAGGCTTATTTATTTTTTTCTTACATTTTAGTTTGACTTCGTTGCGGATTTGGATGTTAATTCTTTTTTGGATGTGTAGTATGTGACTATTTTCTCTCATTTTGTAGGATACCTGTTTGTTGATAATTTTTTCTATACAGATTATTAATTTAATTAAGTATCACTATTTTTTTTGTTCTTTTATTTCTTTGGGTTTAATAATAAACTCTTTTCCTAAGCTCATGTCTAGAGGTATATTTCCTACACTTACTTCTAGAAATTTTGTGATTTTTTGCCTTACATTTAAGTCTTCATTTCATCTTGAGTTTTTTGTTTTTTGTTTTTCCAGTGGGTCTCCACCTTTTTTTGGTCAATTTTTGGCTCGGGATGGGTTTGAACCCACCACCTCCAGTATATGGGGCCAGCGCCCTACTCCTTTGAGCCACAGGCACTTCCTCATCTTTAATTATTTTTTATATGATGTGAGATCTAAATTTCCATTCTTAGTCAATGGCTATCCAGTTTTCCAGCACTAATTCTTCTATCAATGACTATCCAGTTTTCCAGTACTGATCACTGAAAAGGGATTTCTTTTTTCATTTTTGTCTGCTTAGTCAAACATCAATTGTTTGTAGCTATATGGTTTCATTAGTCTATGTCTCTCCTTTTATATGAGTACCATGCTGTTTGGGGTAGCTTTGTAGTATAATTTGAAGTCAGGTAACAGATGCCTCTAGTTTTGTTCTTTTTGCTTAAGATTGCTTTGGTTATTCAAGCAGTCTTCTGGTTCCAAATGAAGCTTGGGCTTATTTTTTCTTCACTTATGAAAGAAGATGTTGGTATTGGGCATTGTGCTGAGACTATAAATTGCATTAGTCACAACAGACATTTTAACATTGTTGATCATGAGATTTTTTTTCCATTTGTTTGTGTTCTCTCTGGTCTCTTTCACGAGAGTTTTATAATTCTTCATGTAGAGATCTTTCATCTAATTTGTTAACTAAATTCTAGGTATTTTATTTTCTTCATATCTATTGTTAAGGGTATTGAGTGTTTGATTTGACTCAGCTTCACTGTTGTTAGTATGTGGGAAAGCTACTGATTTGCATACATTGATTTTATAATCTGAGACTTTGCTAAATTTATTTTTAAATTCAAGGAATCTTTTGATGAAGTCTTTAGGGTCTCTCATATACAGATCATATTATCTGAAAATGGGGATAGTTTAGAAGTTCTCTTTCCTGATTCGGAAGTACTTTATTTCTTTTCTTGCCTGATTTCTCTGGTTAGGACTTCTAGTACTATGTTGAATAGAAATGGTGACAGTGAGCACCCTTGAATTGCTCCAGATTGTAGGGAAAATGCTTTCAGCATTTCTCCACTCAGTATTATGTTGGCTGTGGGTTTTTCATAAAAGTCATATAAAAGCCATATATGACTTTTATAATTTTGAGGTGTTTTCCATCTATGAATAGTTTGTAAAGGTTTTCTTTTTTTCATATCATGAAAGGGTACTGGATTTAATTGAATGCTTGTTATGCATTTATTGAGATGATCTTATGGCATTTGGGTTTTGATTATTTTAGGTGGCAGATCACATTTACTCATGTTGAGCCATCCTTGCATTCCTGGAATAAAGTAAATAATAGTGAATTAACTATTGATGTTCCTTTGAATTGGGGTGGCTAGTACTTTGTTGAGTATCTTTTTATCAGTGTTGATAAAGAATATTGGTCTGTAATTTTGTTGTTGTTGTTGTTGCATCCTTTCCTGGTTTAGGTATGAAGATGATACTTCCTTTATAGAATGAGTTAAGGAGGATTATCTTCTTCATATTATGGAATAATTCTTATAGGATACATAGCAGTTTTTCTTTTTAGGTCTGGTAGAATTTAGCTGTAACTCCATCTGGTCCTGGGTTTTGGGGGGTTGGGTGGGGATTTTATTTTTGTTACTATTTCAATATTATTGCTTTTTATTGGTCTCTTTGAGAGTTCTATTTCTTTTTGATTCAGGCTTAGGAGATTGTATGTTTCCAAGACTTTATCCATCTCCTTCCTCCATGTTTCGTTACTTGTATGGATAGAAGTTTGCATAGGATTCATGAATGGTATTTTGTATATTTGTGATATCAGTTGAAACATCTCCTTTTCATTTCTAGTTAGGATTATTTGAGTGAATTTTTTTTCCTATTTCTTGTTAATGTGGCTAGTGGTCTCTTGATTTTTTTTGTTTATCTTTTTAAAGAACCAACTTTTAGTTTTGTATATAATTATATATATATAAAATTATATGTTTTGTTACCATTTTATTTAGTTCTGCTCTGAACTTTGTTATTTCTTTCCTTCTGTTGTTTTGTGGTTTAGTTTCCTGTTTTAGTTTCTTGAGTTGTGAGATCAGAAGTTTGATTTGTTATATTTATGTCTTTTTGATATAATGATGTAGGGATAAACCCCTTTTTTCTGTATCTCCTAGATTCTTTTAAAGTTGGGTCACCTTTGTCATTGAGCTTGATGATTCTTTTGCTTTCCATATTGATTTCATCATCAACTCAAGATTGGTCAGGAGCCACTTGTTTAATTTTCATGATCTCATGGGAATTTGAGTGTTTCTCCTGGATTTTATTGCTACTTTTATTCAATTATGGGCTCAGAAGATATGTGGAATGATTTAAATTTTGGTGCATTTGCTAAGACTTCAGAGTCAGCAAGGCATCTACCTGAAACTTTGGATCTTTAATCTGAGAGCAGCTTATATGGGCTGCTGCTAGTCTTAGACAGTTTCTTGTGGTCTAAGATATGACCGATATTGAAAACTGCCTCATGTGCTGATGAGAAAAATGTATGTTCTACAGTTTTGGGGTTGAGTATACTGTAAATGTCTGATCAGTTCATTTGTTCTAGAGTCCTCATTTAAGCCCAGTATTTTTTTGTTGATTTAATTCTTTAATTATCTTTTGAGTTTGGGGTATTGAAGTCTCAGGTGATTATAATGCTACTTTTTTTTTTCTCTTTGCTTACATCAGATAAAATTTGTTTTATAATTCTGGAAGCTCCTGTGCTATGATTGTTAATCTTAATCTTTAAGATTGCTATGTCTTAAGTATCCAGGTATTTAACTTTGTAATAACCATATTTGTCTTTCTTACCATTGGTCATTTAAAGTCAATTTCAACTGTATCTGGGGTTTTTGGGGTTTGCTCCTAGCAGTGTATGTAAAACTACCTGTCTGCTTTTCAAATCAATGTTTAATTTGTTTTGTATTTAAAATGTGTTTTGTAGGCACTGACAAGAAAGCTGGAAGTTGAAATGATGAAGTCTGACTTGTCTGGACCAGCTTTATTTTTTTGCTACTGGTTACTAATTTCTATCCTGGGATAACTTACTTGGGTGCAGATTTTGGAGACTTTAAGAAGCATGGTCTCCTGTTTCCCACACTGTCCTTGAGTAGCCTCCTGAGTAGCCAGGACTGCAAGCGTATTCCAGTGTATCCATCTAGAACCTTTCAAGGTGTGAAGGAATGAACTTGACTATAGTGGAGCAAGTTTCAGAAGAGGAACAAGAATTCATGGCTAGAGAAGTACAGACAGATGTTCTAACAGTATAAAAAGGGATTTTGTGACCACAGCAAGCATGAAACTTAAAAAGGTGCTTTGGATGCTCATGGGAAGATTAAACGATGTCTTTCAACGTTAATAAATTTCTGCAAACTGTCAAAAAAAAATAAAGTCAATTTTACCTGGTATGAGAATGACTACAACTGCTTGATCTTGGTTTCCATTTGTTTGAAATATAATTTTCATCCTTTTTACCTGGAGTCTCTGTGAGTCCTTCCTTGTGTATTAGGATTTTGGAGAAAGCATATACTTGAACTATGATTTTCCATTCATTTATACAATCTATGGGTTAGTTTGAAAGGTTTATCTTTACACTCTGAAATTCTTTATTCTGCTTGGTCTAACCTATTGTTAAAGCTTTCTGCTGTATTTTGAAGTTCCCTAAATGACTCTGCTTTCTTTAAGTTCTATTCCATCTTTTCTTATTTTGTATATCTCCTTAGCAATATTTTCATTTTTTAGCTTCTTTGTTTTGATTTTCAACTTTCTTTTCAATCTCTTTTATCTTATTTTACTTCTGTATTATGAATTCCACTTATGACATTTCAACAATTTTTTTGATTGGGGTCTATTATTGTAGGGCTACTGCGTTCCTTTGGGCGTGTCAAACTAGCTTTTTTTTTTCATGTTGCCAGAGTTCATTTGCTGGTTTCCTCTCATTTAAAATCTCTTCTGTCAGTCCAGGCAGATAGATTTGTGTTACACCTTTCTCTTTTGCTGGGAACTCCCCTATTTATTTGAGAAGAAAGAGAGGTCACATTTTTCCTATTTCACAAAACTGATATGGTAGGAAAAGGGTAGATTCACTTGCATCTTGTATAGTAGCTGTTCTGCACTGCCCCATTCCCCTGTGGTTGCTTAGTCCACACCAGTTTTGGAGGATTTTTGTGTGGAGTTACAGGTTGGTCCCCAGACCCCTGCTCGAAGCTTAGGTAGGGGTCCAGGTGAGTCCCTTTCTATGGAATCAGGCATTATGGGCAATTTCTCTGTCTTGGTCTCCTGGTGGTAGTGGTAGTGACTGCTTGGCTAGGCTAAGAAGTGGCTGTGAGTGTCAGGGCTATGGGTGTTAGCTTCACTGAGGTCCACATGTGATAGCAGCATGAGCGGGTGTGGCTTGTGGTTTGCAGGTCCATGGTGGAGCACTAGACCAGGCAGGATGTAGAGCCATAGTGACATGGTCAGATG
The DNA here is from genome assembly GCA_963574575.1 of Galagoides demidoff. NCBI lineage: Eukaryota > Metazoa > Chordata > Mammalia > Primates > Galagidae > Galagoides > Galagoides demidoff. The sequence continues at coordinate 23,446 of CAUYQV010062088.1, forward strand.
GAGCATGGTGCTACAGAGCATGGCCTCTGTATGACATGTAGATGTGCAGGTCTGCAGGGGCATGTTCCAGGGGGTGTGTGGCCCAGCAAGCAGCATATGGAGCTGGAAGCATGCTACATGGAGGGGCATGGAGGGCTAGGAGGTATTCTGCCTGTCAGTGGGTGGGGACAAGGGGGCTGGACTACAGATGGCTGGGGCTTTGTCCTTATTCAGTTCTTAGTAATTAAGACTGTTATTGTGGGAGATTTGGGTGACATCGGGGCAGGGTCTGCCTTATTCAAAGTCCCTGGTGGGGTGAGTGCTTAGCTCCCGATCTCAGAGCACTTGAGAATATCTGCTTCCCTACTCCCTCCCTGGTCTGGCACAGGGGTGATGAAGAGGCATTTGCAACAAACCCAATCCCTGTGTAGACTGGATGCCTTGGAACCAAGAGCTCAGACTGTCCTCATTTTCAGTGTTCGGGGAGCAGAAGTCAGCAGGTACCTGGTGAACCTGGTCTTCAGTGCAGTGTCACTCTGCAGTCTCCAGATAGTTCTCCCCTGAATGGAGGCCTGTGGCTGGGGGGAGGGCATTCACAGCTGGGGGTGCAGTATTGGTTATGGGATCATGGGACCTTAAGGTTCTCTTCTTTTCCCCTTCCACATGTAGGCATCTCTCACAGGTATGTTCCAAGTTTGATGATTGATTCTCTCCATCCTTTTCACTCTCAGTGGCTCCTCTCCCTTCTCTATTGATTAAAAATGCTCTCTCCAAAAGGGTCCATTTGTAGGAGGGCATCTACCTTAAACTTTGGATCTTTAATCTGAGAGGAGCTTATATGGACTGCTTCTAGTCTGCCATATTTCCTGTTTCCCCTCAATATGTGTTTCCTCATAAAACATTACAATGACAATATTTATACCACCTCTCAAACTGAGATCAGTGATTATTTTAATCTATTTTCTATAACTTTGTAAATAAACCAGTATATCACTTTTATAAAATAATGGAAAGTTTTAAATATTGGTTAGCTTTTCCTTTTGACAGTCTCTTCCCTTTTATGTTCAGAGCAACTTGAACTTTGGTAACTGTCTAAGAATAAGAGGCTTCATACAAATCATATTTTCTTCCACCCACTCACTAAGAAACATTAGTCTCCCACAGTTTTCAATCAACATAAAACATTCCAATGGCATCAACCTCATGTCATTTCATAAGCTTAACTAGTTCTTGGCTCATATTTTGTTCAGGAATCAAGGAAAAATATTTACTGCAACAAATGTTCTTTGTGCTAAGAGCAACTGATTTATTGTTGGAAGTAGACATCCATCCAAGTTCTATCTCAAAGAGTAGGAGAAAAAAAAATACATTATATTGAGTCAGCAAGAGTGCATGGAAGTCCAGAAAGTTGGCAAGAAAAGTGGAAGATGGATTTGAGAATACATTTTCACATGGCACCTATTCAAGAATCCTTGAGTCACTTTCTTCTGCCTTCACTAATTTTATTTCTAAAGAATGGGACTATGTGGGAAGCAAAGTATTGACATGGAGAATAAGTTGTAAGTCCTGCAAGGTACAGTAGAAAAAATTGACGTATAGCTATAGTTGAGGTTAAAAAAAAAATCAAGAAATGAATCACCTTATACTGTGTACCATAATGATGTATTCTGACAAATTTTCTTTTTGCTTTCTTTTGCAACCTTGGTTATTCTGATTTTTTTTTTTTTTTTTTTTTTTTTTTTTTTTTGAGACAGAGTCTGAAGCAGTTGCCTTATGTAGCATGCCCTGGAGTCACAAATCACATCAACCTCAAACTCTTGGGCTTAAGCAATTCTCTTGCCTCAGCCTCCCAAGTAGCTGGGATTGCAGACACCTGCCACAACTATTTTTTGGTTATAGATGTCATTGTTGTTTGGCAGGCCCAAGGCTGGTGGATTTGAACCCACTACTGCCAGTGTATGTGGCCGGTGCCCTCGCTGCTGAGCTGCAGGCACCAAGGCACTTAGTCTGATGTTTACATCACATTTTGCTGTAAGACCTTCCATAAAAATCAAGGTAGTTTAGTAATGAGAAATAAAAAACATAGCTATATCTTTAATGTATTTTAGATTTTTGTTTTAATAAAAGCTAACTGAACTAGAGCAATGGACTATGATCAAATTTATCCTTGATATAAATATATTGTATGTAATATAACATAAACCCTGTCTTCAAAACTTCAAACACTGGCATGACATTTAACAAATAAGTGATATTAGACAACTTTTTAAAATTCCCATCGTATGGGGGTTACTATAAAAGTTTTGAGAAAGACTGTGTTATGGCTTATTATTTCACTTCTAAAAAAATATAGTCAACAGCATCCTTTCTGAGTCAGCTGTGGAAATTTCAACTTGCTCAGTTTATCGGTGTTTCTGGGAGGCCTTTGTTTGTTTCCATTTGCATAGATTTTGTTTCTTGAATTTTGTATATTTCAAAACATCCACAATGATCCACATATTAATCCCAAACTCTCAAATAATAATAAAATACCTTAACAATTTTGATGTAAGGAATGTAGTCTTCTATGTGAAATAAGTATTAATTCTTTAAATGTGTATTCATTTGTTTACTTTTTAATGTCACCTACATCCCCATTGTATAATGTTGTCAATATATTTACCATTAATTTTGTCTCTATGTCCACAAATAATGTATAGTTGTGCAAGTATATGCTAAATTAGTAATTAAATATTGTTTATGTACGTTTGCTGGCTTCAAAAAATTGTCACTCATGCCTGCTGGAAGAAATAAAAGGCTTTTGTTAAAGTAAGGATATATGTATTTCTATATTATTACATATAGAACAAAATTTATCTTTTGAAATTAATTTGTCAGTGGATGGTTCTAATGAATTATTGGAACATATTTCAAAGGATGAAAATTTTTAGAAAGGTTATTAATGTTGGTTTAGGTAAAGTTCAGCCATACTGTACAGAACAGTTATGATACAAAATAAATTATTACTGTAAATCTTATTCTTCAACATATACTTAATTGCTCAAATTATCTTTGAAGTTGTTTGTTAGAAAAAATTATTTTGTTATTTCAGTCAATTTCGCCTTCATTTTTAAAACCCACCTACCATGAGTCAGACAATGAGGATATATGGTGAATGAGACAGAACATCTTTTAAGAGTCTCAGCTTCGATAGTGAAGACATAAAGTTACTGCATGCTATCTAACAAATGGCATTGCACTGTGTATAAAGAACGATATGAAATACAGACAACAAATCACTTATATAAAATATGATAATTAAAAGCCCTCCCCTATCAAAAAACAAAAACAAAACCAAACAAACAAAAACAAAGCACAAGACCATACCGATTGCTGGTGAAAATGTGGAGTAACGGGGGCTCTTGTTCATGTGTTAGGGAATGAAAAATGGTACAACCATGGTGCCACTTTAGAAAGAGTTCACTAATTTTTCACAAGGCTCTGTGTGGTTTTACTGTATGACCCAGCACTAGTACTCCTAGAATGTATATTCCTGACTCAAAAACTTGTCTTAATGAAAAGCTGCATGTGAATGTTGACAGCAGCTATCATCACCCAAACCTGGAAGACACTAAGACGTCTTCAATGAGTGAAAAGATAAGACTGGAGTGTATCCAAACAGGAGACTGTTTATGAGCAACAAAAACAAAGATGCTATCAATCCATGGAAATACATGGAACAGTCTTAAATAACTACTGCTAAGTGAAAAAAAAATCTTATTTGGTAAGGGTTATAAAATATATGCTCCAATTATATCCACATTCAAGAAAAGGCAAAGCTAAGAAGACACTGAGATGATCAATGGTGACTGTGTCTCACAAGTAGAAGGGAAGTATTGAATACATAAACCAAAGAGATTTTTTTTTGGGGGGGTGAAATTATTCTGCACGGTGCTTCAATGGTGTACACATGATACTTTGCATCAGTTAAAACCCACAGTACATAGAATAATTCTTAGTATATAAACATTAAAACCATAATTTAGGAAATGAAGGAATCTCTGGGTGGAATACAGAATGTGACAAAGCAATTTCATGGCATTAGACACGTACAACCTCATTGAAGTGGGTGGTGAAGAAGACACTAGTATCAGCAACTTTGGAAATGAATAAAGTCTGAAAAGCTAATGATAAAATAAAGTGTACATAAGTACTTTATTCTAATTAATAATTTTTTCCCATCAGGTAATAATTCTGATGTTGTATATATACACATATGTATATTACATATGTATACTAGAATTGAACAATTAAGTATATGGACAACGGATGGTGAGAACCAAGTTTCCTAAGGTGGGAGTGGGGATTCATATATAAGCAAGGGGAGGGGGATAGACTGATCCATCTGGCAATGGATTTGCTTTGGATACATCATGGGAACCTCCAAATTAGTTTAGTATGGATACAGACCTTTACAAATAGAAATATTCATAGAGACGTGTCTATACATAGTTAGTATTGACACACATATGTCCTTGTGGTATCTACTGATAGGACCCAGAAGCAATGAGATTCCAGGGGCAATAATCACATCTAGTGCTCAAATCTTGGTTTCTATTGTCATTCACCAATTAAAGGAACCACAACTTCTTGAAAAAGATGTCTAATTCTAGTACAAGAACATGCAAAATATGAAATGATCCTGGTGCATCTTGTGGTTCCAGAAATGAAGACTGAGCTCAAAGAAATAAGTAGATAAAAAATACTACTGACACACAGACACAATGATGTCCAATATTGAAGGGACACTAAACCCCACTGAACTAGTACTCAATGACCAAAGATGGAGAATTTGAGCTAGAAAATAAAGTAGCATTATATCTAAATAAATGGTTTAATAAATGAATAAATAAAGAAGAAAGAATAAGCCATTTATATAAGAGAATTTCTACTAATTTATTTTAATATTCTCTCCTCAAACATGTGGAGTATGATCCCTTACCTTTTATTTATGAGCAGCACATAACAACTTTCAAAAAAGATATTTTGGAAAGTGAAAAAAATCATAATTTTCCATTGCAGAACCCTGACAAACACCACCTAAATTAGATGATCAAGGTAAATGTGAAAGATGCTATGTCATGTTGATAGATTTACCACTGATATGATCAAAATGACATTTTGCCTGCAGAAGTCTTTCCACCACAAATCTGTAATCCCCATGTAGTCATGAGAATAATATCAGATGGATCCCAACTGAAGGATGGTCTACAAAATACCTGATGGATATTCCTTAAAGTTGTGAGGGTCATTAACAATAAGGAATGTCTGAGAAACTGTCATAACTAAAAGGAGCAAGGAGACTTGCCAAAAAAAAAAAGTCATGTGTTAACCAAGTGGGATCCTGGAACAGAAAAGACCATGCATTAAAACAAACAAATAAGCAACAACAACAAAAAATAACCTAAAGATTTCTGAGCGAAGTATGAAATTTTTAATGATGTATCATTACTGTTTATTATTTGTGACAAAAATACTCCAGCAAGATAAGATGATATGAATAGGGGAAATTGAGTGTGGAGTATGTGGGAGCTCACTGTATATCTTCAAAATTTCTCATAAAACTTTTATAAATTTAAAAAGTTTATTAAAACATATATGGTTGTAATAAATAAACTACACTTAAAGG
>CAUYQV010062089.1:0-42196 GCA_963574575.1 Galagoides demidoff
ATGATGGCTGCAACCAAAAAATGGCTGGGTGTTGTGGCGGCCGCCTGTGGTCCCAGCTACTTGGGAGGCGGAGGCAGGAGACTCGCTTGAACCCAGGAGTTGGAGGTTGCTATGAGCTGTGATGCCATGGCACTCTACCCAAGGGGATAGCTTGAGGCTCCGTCTCAAAAAAAAAAAAAGAGTTCTAGCTCCTTGGGCATTTCTTCCACTTTAGCTTTTCAAATCAAGCAGCATATTTTTAGCAGCTGGGAGGATCTTTCCCTCTGTTACCGTGGAGGAGTGCTTATGTAACATGGAAGTTTCTTTCTTTCAACGCCCTCGATGTCTCCTTTCCTTTATTTGAGGCCTTGTTTTAATGCTTTCTAAAAGCCCATACATTTCACCAAGTGTTGGCTACTTTTTAAGCCAAAAACATTTTGAGGTTTCGTTTTTTTTCATATATGTTGATGAGATATTTTTCATCATAAATACAATAACTTGAAGATAATTTGTGAATGAATGTTTTAGCATATTTCCTCCGAATCTTGTTTCCCACCTACTCATAATTTTATGTAAATGCAATCATACTTTTCATACAGCTTTGAAAAGACTTTAAACAGAAATATGTGACTTTTAAGGGGGAATAAAGGAAGGCTGCTCTCCTGGTCCTCAAGAATATTACAAGCCTGTAGGGAAATGTCTTTGTCCAGGTGCCCTAGAAAACGGAGCCTGAGGCAAAAGCCTATGTTTGAGTGCTTTGGGAACCGGTCAGTCCCAGAGGCAGGACTGAAGGCAGGGAAGAAGGAGGGCGGATACTGAGCGAGCCAGCGTCACCTCGCTCAGCATCTCAGCATCTCCAGAGCGGCAGCACAGAACAGCCCACTGTGGTGGAGAAAGGGCGGCAGCAGACTTGCCAGCTCCTTCAGATCCCTCATCTGTCACAGCCAAACATCCACTGCCCCAACTCCCAGGCCGTGCACTGGAAAGCCTGGGTTTGTGCAGGTCCACCCCAGCCAGTGCACAGGTGTGTGGTCTGTCTTTGAAGGTCTGTGCCATACGTGGGGCTCTTAGGTTTTGAGTGGTGTTGGCAGCAACGGTAGCCTGGGCTTGAAAGGCATAGCAAAGATATCCACCCAGTAGGTTTCAGCCGAGAAAACAAGACAGTGACCAAGGCCTGGGGTAGAGGATAGACATAGCCTAGGCAGGTCTTTAAAATGACACATAAACTTCATTGTAGGAAATGACAGACATGTGTATACACACACCCAAAGATACTCAGTCACACAAAAGGGGCTTGATCAAGCTCTTGCTTCTGTAGTCTAGACCTATGTGCTAGCTATATAGTGATGACATTGTGGGCCAGAGCCCTTGGGGAAGACTTTATGGTCAAACCCTGAGGTTCTCAAATGTGACTGTCACCCAGGAGCTTTTAAAACATCATTGCTCAGGCTAAACCTGGCCAAATTAAAACTGAATTCTACTGGAGAGACCCAGGCTGCAGTTAAAAATCCCCAGGCCATTCCAATGGTTTAACCTCTGATTTAACCCAGTTTACACCATGCTATACACTGCCAGAGCCATCCTCACCCACCTCCTTGTCCTCTCCTATGAGAGAGGTCATGTGACCTGCCAAATTCCAGGTGAGGACATAGTGGAGCCAAGACTCAAATCCATCTCAGTCACCTTGCTAAGAGCAGAGTGTTGGCACATACAGTCATGTTGAAACTTTGAAACATACAAATCACGTTACTTATGTTACTTTTTATACAAATCCATGGCTTTGAGAGGCAATAAGTTTCCTTTCCTAATTAGGTTTAACTAGACCAACATAAGAGTAAATTTGTATTTCCTTGGCCACCTGGTGGGACCAGTGTTGGGGTGGATGAGGAGGAATCTCTAGCACAGTCTGCACACTGGGAATCACATGAGGAGCTTTAACGTCTTGCTCTTGGAAGTGTAATCCACAGAGTGTCCACATCACCACCTGAGAGCTTGTTGGAAATGCAGAACCAGGCAGGGTGGCTCACGCCTGATATCTGAGTACTCTGGGAGGCTGAGATAGGTGGATTGTTAAAGCTCAGGAGTTTGAGACCAACCTGAGCAAGAGCAAGACCCCATCTATACTAAAAAGAGAAAAACTAGCCAGGCATTGTGGCAGGTGTCTATAGTCCCCATTACTCAGGAAGCTAAGGCAAAAGGATCACTGGAGCCCAGGAGTTTGGGGGGTGCTGTGAGCTATGACAGCTTCGCACTCTATCCAGGGTAATAGAGTGAGGCTCTGTCTAAAAAAAGAAAAGAGGAGAGGAGAGGAAAAGAAAAGAAAAAAGAAAGGAAGGGAGGGAAGAAAAAGAAATGCAGAGCCAACACTTGGGATGAGAATCTGCATTTTAACACCATCACGGATATGCAGAGACAGTGAAACTGAGAAGCGCTGCTTTAAAGCACCCTGAGGCCTGATTCTGACTTGGTTTGGCCTGGGGTACAACTTAGGCAGCAGGAGTTTTTAAAGCTCTTCTGATGCCCTGAATACATATACCTGGCTGGGAACCCCGGCTGTCAAGTGTCATAGGGCTAGAGGTCAACAGCGGGCACGGCCTCCGAGAAAACGAGGAAAGCTGCCTCAGGGCTGTGAGGTTTCGGGGCCTCACCACCCACCACCCCCCTGCTGTCTGGCCAATCCTCTCGGCCCTCCACATCACCCCACCCCACCCCACCCTCCAGATTCTACTCACTGGCCTCCTCCTCCAGGTCCCGCCCGGTGGTTCGGATCAATGCCAGCCTCCACTTTGAACCCTCCAAGATCAACATCTTCCACCGGGACTGCAGGCGCAGCGGCAGAGACGCCACCTGCCTGGCCGCCTTCCTCTGCTTCACGCCCATCTTCCTCGCACCCAATTTCCAAATGGCAACTGTTGGTAAACCAGGCCCCCTTCCCCTCCCTACCCTGCAGCTTCAGTCTTCCCCCTGGACTCTGTGTCACTCTGGGTCAAAGCCTGGGCTTTCCCTGAAATGGGTACTAAGTGCTGGATCACCCTAGAGTCACCTTCAATGACAACTGGATGCCCCTTTGATGCTCTAACGTCAAGAGGCGAAGAGGGGATGTCATGCCGGGGTGAGGGTAGCAGTGAGCAGGGTGACCAATGAGAAAGAGGATGGGAGAAGGAACAGTCTGAATGCAGAGTTTGGATCAGAACATGGGACTGAATGCAGAGGAGCAAGGCAGGGCTATGGAAGCCTTTTCTGGACACAGAAAAAGAGTACGATCCAAGAATCCAGCAGAGGGGAGCTGGGAGCAAGGGGGCCAGGCCAGCGAGGTCCCAGGAGCAGAGGGCCCTGCTCAGAAGTGGCTCTGAGTCTGTGGCAGGGCGATTTCCCTCTAAGGATCCATCACTCCATGCAAAGCTGGAGTTAGACACCCACCCACGACAGTCCTGGGCACAGGCAGCCCTAGGAAGTGACAGCGGAGGCGCAAGGACCTGACTGGGCCAGCACAGGGAACAGGACTGTAGGTGGCATCCCACAGCCTAGGAGCAGGGCCAAAGAAAACAAGGGTGTCCCGGGGAAGATGAAGACAAAGGCGGGCCTGGGTTGCTCTGCCCTTCTCTTTCAGTGTCCATCCATGAGAGGAGAGAGACACAGGCCTGGAGGGTTGAAGAGGTACAGAAGGGACCACACCTCTCCTAGAATTGGCAAAAGATTATCCCAGTTGAAAGGAAGGAGGTTTCATGCCTTCTACACCAGAACTGAGCCATAGGCTTGAGGAGCCAGCAGGAGGGGCCTGGCCATCCCTCCCCAGTGGCAGAGCCCCTGACCAGCCCTGACAGGGACCCCAGACCAGGCCAGGGAAGGTGAAGGGAGCAATGCAGAGAGGTGTTGGCACAGCCCAGGCTCAATGCAGCGCCACCCAGCCTCTCACCTTGTCCCCTCTCCTCTGGGGCACGGCCCTCCATTTCTTCCTCTTCTCTTACTCCACTCCTTCCTCTCTGCTGCCATCCTTTGCTCTTTCTCACACAATCACTTGCTCTCTGTGTGGGAATTTCCCACCCACACTGGCCCCTGTGGGGCACAAAGAGCAGCCCTTCCCTGGCCAGCCTGGTGGGCTTCCTGGAGGAGGCAGACTTCCCAGAAGCTATTTTAACGGAAAGGCAGACAGTCTTGGGTGAGAATGTGGCTCCACTTTGGTGGTCTGGTCATCTTCCCTCCCCTCCCCAGGCATCAGATACAACGCCACCATGGACGAGAGGCGGTATACGCCGAGGGCCCACCTGGACGAGGGCGGGGACCGATTTGCCAACAGAGCAGTCCTGCTCTCCTCCAACCAGGAGCACTGTGAGCGGATCAACTTCCACGTCCTGGTAAGCCTGGCAGCCCCAGCAGCAGAGCCCAGGCTCCCACAGGAAGCGGAGCCAGCAGCACCTCCTGTGGGAGAGCCCTCTGCCAAGCTGGTTCTGAGCCACACACACACACACACACACACACACACAGACCCTGGAGGCCCGTGGAGGCAGTGTTCAGACCTCGGCCATCCCAGACCCCACGTCATGCCTCTGAGAGAGGCTACCAGGACACACTACTGAACACATCACTGTACCACTCTCCAACCCCCACCCCCAGCTCTCAGATGCTCAGGGCGAGGAGATGGGTTTGCTGAGGTCTGTCAGAGAGAGAGGTTGGTAAGGGGTGACTCCAAGCAAAGGATAAGTAGGCATCAGGTGAAGGCGAAGACCAGACAAGGTGGACAGTGTATGGACAAGCCAAGCTGGGAGGAGGAACAGAGAGGGGACAGTGGTGTCACAGCAGGGCAGTGGCCTGGTGCTCTATTCCAGGGAACATGAGAAATGTGCTTCCACCCAGACACACCAGATACCCAGGTCATAGCTCTTACATCAGAGATGCAAGCAGCAGGCACTCAGAGCCCACCCGGCCCCAGGCAGGAGCAGGTGAGAAGCCTGTGGATCTGTTAACGTGGCCCCCTCTGACATGTGTGCATGGCAGCTCACACCATGGTCCCACACTAGTAGCAACCTCGTCACCTGGGAACCTGATGGAGATGTGCTTGTTCCAGCCCCATCCCAGACCTACTGACTCAGAAACTCCAGGGGTGGGGCCCGCACCCCGTGCGTTAACAGGCCCCCAGGGGATTCTGCTGCCAACTCAGGTTTAAGGGCCACTGCCTTAATGCCGAGAAGCCACTCACGTCAGGGCTTGCAGGTTCCAGGGGAGATTTTTAGACAAATCAGAGCACCCTGCTTCATTTACCATCTGTGCTCAGGACCAAGCTGAATGCTCTATCCTTTTCACATGTCTGTTCATCCATCAATTTAATATTGTTGAGCCCTTATTATGGTGGCAGGATTGTGCTGAGAGACTTCTGGCCTATTCCATACTGGGGAGGGAAGACTCACACACAGTCAGATGGTTCAACCCAGGTCTGAGCAGTGTGGGGTGGGGCGGGGGCCGGGGCAGTGCTGCCAGGCTTGCTGCAGGCTGAGCATCAAGTAATGGGGTCCTGAAGGATGAGCAGGAGCTTGGTGAGGCAGCTGGGCAGGCACGCACTAGGCCCCCCTCTCTATCCACAGACCCCCCTGGGAGCCTCCACTCACCATGGACTCACAGATGGCCAACAGTGCAGCTGCCCACTCTCCCGGCCTGGGGGAAGTGGATGTTCTAGCTCAGCATCAGTGGTCCTAACCCAGAAAATAATGTTCCCTCCTCTCTCATCCCCGCTCTCTTTTTCTTCATAGGATACTGCCGACTACGTGAAGCCAGTGACCTTCTCAGTTGAATATTCCCTGGAGGACCCCGACCACGGCCCCATGCTGGATGACGGCTGGCCCACTACCCTCAGAGTCTCGGTACAGCCTGGCATGTAGGGCACACACCTCTGACATATCCTCAACCTCAACCCCAACCTCCTCCCCAAAGCCCAAGCCCACTGTGTGCCAGGCCCCAAGGAGTCCTCTCCCCAACACACCTTCCCATCTCTTGTCCCAGCAAACCCACAGCACGGCTCCCTCCCCCAGGCTTCTCAGGGGAGCACTGGGTGGGTGCCGGAGAAATACAGGGAATCATAGGATCAGAAGAGATATGAGTTCTCAATCACCCACCTCCCTCCTTTACAAACACCAAAACTGTGCTGGTAGAGCAGGCAAAAAAAATTTTTTGAGACCCTGGGATTGAGTGCCATGGCATTGTCAAAGTTCACAGCAACCTCAAATTCTTGGGCTCAAGTGATCCTTATACCTCAGCCTCCCAAGTAGCTGAGACTGCAGGTGCTCACTACAACGCCCAGCTAGTTTTTCCTATTTTAGTAGAGACGGTTCTCACTCTTGCTCAGGCTGGTCTTGAACTCCTGAGTTCAAGTGCTCTGTCCTCAGCCTCCCAGAGTGCTATACAGGCATGAGACACAGCGCCCAGTGAGGCAGATGAAATAGAATAATGCCTGGGCCTTGAGAATTTAGGAAACAGCTTCAAGAATTACCCCAGGTCCTACTCCAACAGCATGAAAAGACTGCACAGGCCACAGTAGTACCCGAGAACCCCCGATTCATGCCCCTCACCCCCATGGCCCCTATCTCCAAACCCCCCACACTCCTCCACCAAATCTTCACCCTTCACACCTCCCCCTTTCCTGTGCATCTGCTGTCACTGACTGGCAAAGCCAGCTCCTTCTTTAGTGAGCCCAGAGAGGGGGAAAGCGGGGCACACTGAGTCACCTTTTTCCCTATCACAGTAATTACAGTGACCGTTAGCACATGAATGAGTACCTGCTGCTCATTCTGCAAACACATTGAGGCCCGCAAAGCGGATGGAGGGGCAGGTGCAGGCTGATCCCCGCCCAACACTGGTGATCGGTGATCTCCATGCCAGGAGGCAATGGGTGTCATAGGCCAGGCAGGAGCAGCCTGAGGGCAGAGGAAGTATAATTGAGCAATGAGTGATAAGGCAGGGGGCCTTCCTGGAAGAAGTGGCTTTCAGCTGGACTGTAAGGGATAGGGTTTCAGAGATGGGGAGGATGGACTTTCATCCCAGGAGAGCTGATGGTAGCACCAAGGCTGGGAAATGGGAAGAGCATGGTGTAGGGACATGGAAAGGAAAGGAGAGCAATAGCACTGAAGAAGAGTTCATGGCATAATGTGCAGGACTTGGGAGCGCAGCTACCTTCCTACAACATTTGTCCATCTGGATTTCTTTCTAGCCCCCAGCAAATGAGACACATTCTTCTCATCACTCTACAAATTCTTACTTAAGTCTCTACTAAATGCCTGACACTGTTCTAACACCACGATAGGAGGAAGCCGTTTCATATAATTGAGTACAGCAGTTGCTTATTACATCAAGTTCTTTCTTTTAATTAGCTGGATAGAAATTTTTCCAAAAGTTACTATATAGTTCTCAGACTTCCTATCCAGTATGCTGGCTGGGAGCAGGGAATGTTTCACTGCAGACTTGAACTCAGCTGGATGAACTTGGGTGCTAGAATACAGTGAAGCCCCCATCTGGGACTGTGTCACTGTCCTGAGTGTCCCTGCCCTGCCTACGCTGTGTGGCTTTGCCGTCAGTGTCCTGGCGCAGATGTGCAGTGTGGTAGGGAAGCCCGGGGGCCAGCTTGCTTGCAGATACGAGTTAGGGTGGGGAGCTCTCCTTTGAGAAAAGTTAGTGAATTTAAGAAATGTGTGGCTTTGTGAAAACCATTCTCCCACCACTGGGTTTGGGCTGTGTCCCTGGTACTGACAGTCATTGCCCCTCAGCTCTAGGCTTGGATATGCAGCTCCCTGCTGCATACATGACCCTGCACATGTCCAGAGTGAACCAGGTTCTATTAATCCCACCTCTGAGGTCACAAACCTGGTCTCTCCCCTCTATGCCCGTGACTGCAGTAACACCAGCACCATCCCTTGCATGAATGCTGCAGCAACCACCTCAAGATTCTTCTTGTCTCTGGCCTTGACCTTTCCAGTCCACACTTCCAGAGCAACCAGGGGCACCTTCAATATGCAGGTCTGGCAGGACACTCCCTGCCTGAAGATTTGGCGACTCATCATCTGCATGGCCCTGTAAACAGTGCACCCGACCATCTCTTTATTTCCTCCACCTCTGTGTCTCTTATTCCAGCAACACGGAAATGCCTGTCATTTCCCAAAATCACCAGGCCATTCTGCCCTAGGACCTTTGCATAGGCTTGCCCTTCCTCCTGGACTTACTTCCCTTTCCCTCTGGTCCACCCAGCTAATTTGATCGTCTTTCAAAACGATGACCTACTGTCCCTCCTTTGAAGCTCTCTCTGACTACCTACGGGCCAAGATAACTGTTTCTCCCCTCTGCCTCTCTTATTTCTCATACATAGTTCTGTTTTGGTTTTTGGTACATTTCACACTACAGTTATTTGTTCACATACCAATCTTCCCCATGAGCTGAGGATAGACACTGTGTCTTCCTCATCCTGTATCCCTAATACCAAAGACCTTGCCCCCCACACAGTAGATGATAAGTATTGAGAAGATCTGTCCTGCTGGGTGAGTGGGGGTGGGGAGATTCTAGTGCTACCAGCTCAGTTAAGAACTGGAGGAGAACCAGGAGGAGCTGAATTTGGGGCCGTGTTTTAAACAGGGAAGCATCTATGCAAAAGCATGAGAAAAAGGAGTGTGCTCTCTGGGGAAGGGGCAGGCCAGACAGAGTGGTAGAGGCAGAGGCCAGTGTTCTCTGGGCGTGAGGCACCTATAGCAAAATCAAGGACTGGAGGCTATGGGTACCTAGCCCAGATGCCTCCACCTGCCTCTCCCTGACCCAGGTACCCTTCTGGAATGGCTGCAATGAGGATGAGCACTGTGTCCCTGACCTCGTGCTGGATGCCCGGAGTGACCTGCCCACAGCCATGTGAGTTAGATCCTTCCCCTTCACCGCTGGTGGCTCTGGGGCTCCCAGGACCCCAGGTTGTTTTCTGCACATTTTTCTCACGGGCATCATGGGTCAAACACTGACCTTGGAGTCTGGGTTCTGGCCTAGGCTTTGCCTCTAACTCCTGTGTGACTTCAGGATAGTCCCTTCCCCTCTCTGGGCCTCAGTTACCTCCTCTGTAAAATGAATACTACTAAGTCGAATCAAATCTCTACACATTTTGTTTACAAAAGAAATCTTTGCTTTGGAGCCACAGTATAAAACAGAAAAGGTAGAAACAAGGAACTTGGAGTTCTGGGTGCTTGCCCTCCACCCCGAGATGAGGTGACTTCCAGGGTCCATTGGCTGAATGCCTGGGCATCCCAATCCCTGTGATGGAAGAATGCTAAGGAGATGAGCAGGGGACCGAAAATCCCCACGAAGACACAAACCAGCACGTAAGGAAAAATAACGAACAACACCATTTGTTAAATTTACTTACTATACAGGGTGGTCATAAAGTTCGTGTGCAATTTAACTAGATGTCATTGCACACGAACTTTATGGCCACCCTGTATTTTCTAATAATTTATGCTTGACTTTTACTCAAGTATGAAATGATTTAGATAGAAGATATATATTCCATGACATAGACAATAAATGAAAATAGTATATCCAAATACTGCAGAAGGAAAATGAAGCAATATTTTAACCTTCTAGCCTAGTAATCGGGATTATCACTATGTTTAGCCCTGAGCTTCCTGGCAGCCAAACCCAAAAGGGAAACATGAGTTGAATGATACAGGGGTAGTGAGGTCAAATAAGAACTTTGGGTTCGAAGGAGGCTATGATCTGTGTGGAAGGAAGACTGGGGCTTTGGGGCAGGAAAGGATCTTGCAGGTTAAGCTCTTTCCAGCCCTCCCATCCATTTCCCTTCTCTCAATGGCCATTCCCACGAGCAGAGGCCAGCCAAGTACCCTGGACCCATCTCTCTGCCCCAACCCTGGGGCTCCGCTCCATCCCTGCATTCCCCATTCCGCCTGCCTGATCCCTGGTGTCCCTTTCACAGGGAGTACTGCCAGAGGGTGCTGAGGAGGCCTGTGCAGGACTGCTCCGCATACACGCTGTCCTTTGACACCACCGTGTTCATCATAGAGAGTACGCGTCGGCGGGTGGCGGTGGAGGCCACGCTGGAGAACAGGGGCGAGAATGCCTACAGCACGGTCCTAAATATCTCACAGTCAGCAAACCTGCAGTTTGCCAGCTTGATCCAGAAGGTAAGACTTTAGCCACCTGCGCGATGCAAAGAAAAGGAAGGATTATAGCTGCTGGTTGGAAATCAGCTGGGGAGCCAAAAATATCTGCAATACCTGCTTTCAGATTTTCACTCTGGCGATCCTAACTGACTTGGTCTGGGGTGGGGCTGGGCAGCAGGAGGCTCTTAAACCTCAACCACAGCTGAGAGCCACGGGGCTGGGTGAGTCTGAGGCCTTCAGGAATGCCACCCTCTCCTGGGCCCTCGTCAGAGGCACACACACACACACACACACACACGCACTGCACATGCACACACACACACGCACTGCACATGCACACCCTCCTGCAGTTCATCCCCCAGGCCAGCTCAGAAGGGCCTTCCAACACGACTCAGAGCTGGTGGTTCCCACTTTAAAACATCTGGATATTCCCAGCTTCTGTCTCAATGGATTCTAGGCACCTCATTGTGGCATTCAAGGCCCGCCCCACCCACCACCTGCCACTTCTCCCCTCAGCCCCTCCTACCCCCACCAAGGGCCCTGCTGGCTCCCACCCATGTCCTCTACCTGGCACTCCCTTTCTCCTTTTTTGGAGAAGCTCCTGGTCCTATTTGGTCACCGCCCACATGCTGCCCATTTAAAATATCCAGGCACCCGTGCTAACACTCAACGTGCATTTAACCCTACAATACCCTCTGGAGGTAGCAGTGGTGCTGGTGGTGGCAGCAGTAGTGAGAGCAGAGGAGGAAACAGGCATGAAAGGGGGTTAAGTGGCCTGCTTAGTACCACACCGCTAGTAAGCAGCAGGGCACAATACCCACCCAGAGGCCAGACCCTGAGCCTGCACTTTGTGACAGCATAGTCCTCGTGTCATGAGCATCAGATGTCTTTCCTGAAGCCCCAAGAGGCCATGGAGGTCCCTCCAGCCCTGCACAGCCTCTGGCACAGGTTTACACATGCTCTGAGGAAATCACAAATCTCTGAGCAATGCCCTGCCCTGTCTAAACCTTCAACTCCTTGAAGGCAAGTGCCCTAAATTACCATGTTTGTCCCCAGGCCTGGGCCAGGCTGAGCACATAGAAGGCCCTCAAGATATGTCTGAGGACATCAGTGTCACGTGGTGGGGGAAATCCCAGGTCCCCTGCTGTCTCTTCCCCCTACCTGCTGTCTGATGGCCCTGGGAGCTCCTGGACCTCTAGAGCAAGCCTGCTCTGGATTGGGGCAAAATAGAGCCTCAGAAAAGTCCCTCATAGCCCTTGCAGGGAGGTCAGCCCACAACCTGCTTACTGTTTTTCTGGATTACAAAATCATGCAAGATCCTGAAAACCTCATTTAATGTCTCAAAGAGAACCTTCTCAATCCTTCCAATGACAGATGAGCAGTTGCTCAGAGGCCGGAGGGAGAAAGGCTAGCCAGAGACCACAGAATCACTGCCTCTACTTTTAGGTAGAAAAAGCACAGGCATTGGGGTCAGCTTTAAATCCCAGCTCCACGCCAACTTCCAGGAATCTGAGCTAGTCACTTCCCGTTTCTGGGCCTCAGTGTCCCCGCCTATAAATGGGTATGACCAGCATTTGGTTGATACACGGGGAATGACAAACCATGTGTGCAAGTTCCTGCCCACCCTCTCTACAGCCCCACAGTGCTGAGCGCAGCCTGCTCTTCCTCATGTGGTGCCATGCAACTGTGCTCCAGGAGTCAACATGGGGGGGTGGCGGCACCTGGGGGACAGGCTGGGGCAAGGGTGTCTCTAGACCTGGTCTCAGGCCCTGCCTAACAGCTGTCCTGATGTCCTTCCCCGCCTCCCACAGGAGGACTCAGACGGCAGCATCGAGTGTGTGAACGAGGAGCGGAGACTTCACAGGAAAGTCTGCAACGTCAGCTACCCCTTCTTCCGGGCCAAGGCCAAGGTTGAGGCTGGGGCATGTGGAGGAAGGGCTCCGGGTGGGCCCTGGGGGGCACAGGGAGGCAAGAGCAACTGGCGTGAACAGAGAAGACGAAGGAAGGGCAGAGAGGCCTTATTGTTTATTAGTTCTTTCTCCTAGAAGAAAGAACTAATGGGCTGGCAGGCCCCCTGGGAGAAGACCCAGGACTCCCTCATGTTGGAGGGAATTCTTTCCACTCCCACCCGCCACACTCTCGCCCCTCTTGGCCAAACCCACTGTCCATCATCCTCACAGTCCCTCAGATTTCCAGCCCCTGCCTCTGTGCTGTGAGCTGGGAGGGGCAGGGAGAGAAATGACCATCTCTCAAGCACCGGCTTAAATACACATGTGAAAAGAGGGTCAGGAGTGTGAGGGAGCAGAAAGGTGGCTGTGAAAGGGCAGGAGATGCCAGACCGTGGGGGATTTGGTCATCAGCCATGGGCAGTGGGCAGCCCCAGAAGGTGCTGGAGCAGGAGGAAGATGAGGCCAGGCTGCTTGTACACAGGAATTAGAGAGGAGCTTGAGGCAGGAGCTGCTGGATAGCAGCGAGTCCCCAGGAGCAGGGTGTCCCAGGCTAGGGAACAGGAAGAAACAGGAGGTGGGATTAGGGCTCCTTGGGAAAAATGGGGCTCCTGAGGTCTCATGGGGGTCAGACCTGGAGAGATAAGAAGAGGGCTATGCAGGGCCCCAGTTAGCTGGGTAGGATAGGGGAGGAGGCAAGGATGTTATAAGCCACAGTCAGGGGCTCCATGCCACCGTGGGCAGAGGGCAAAGGGGGGCGTCCAGGCCTCCGGTAAGCAGTGTGGCAGGAGGGCTGCTGGGCAAGGAGGCAAAGGCTTCAGCCCTCCTGGACCTTCCTCCCTCCCACCTCCCAAGAACAAGGGCAGGAGTGGCCATCCCACCACTTGCATCTGGTGGTACAAGGTGGTGACCATCTCCCCTCCCACCATCAAGGCCCCCACCCGGAACTCCTGCATTAAGAGTCCTAAGCTGGACTTTCTGCCCTCTAGTTGCCTTTCATTAAAAACAAAAGAGGAGGAGGGGGAGGGTCTGGCTCCTCAGCAGAGAACTTGCTGTGGCTGTTGTCTTTGGCTGGGTCCCCCTCAGCCGCCCTAAGCTCAGCTCAGATTCTCCACTGCCTGATCCGCCCCCTACCTCCTGCCACCCATTCCCAACCAGCAAACCCCCTCCCCAGCGAGCCTGCAGGGGGATGTGGGAGGCAGGCCAGGGCTGCTCAGCCAAGGCCCAGACCTGCAACCGCTTCCTTGCAGGTGGCTTTCCGTCTAGACTTTGAGTTCAGCAAGTCCGTCTTCCTGCACCACCTGGAGATCCAGCTCGCTGCAGGCAGGTCAGGGACTGCCTGCTCTTCTCCCCCCTGCCCTTCTCCCCCCAGGCTCCCTGCTCCCCAGCCCTGCTTTCTCTCATCTCCATGCTAGCAAGTGCCCCTCCCCACACTGAATCCCACCACCAAGCCCTGCTGCTCCTCACTGCCCCAACCTGGGGGATCCAGTGTCAGTCACAAGTGTGGGCCAACCTGCTGCTCCCCTGTTGCCACCATTGTTATTGTAAATCACAATGCCAGTCCCTTATCTCTGCCTGTGCAAAGCAGTTATTTAAAACCCTTCACTTGGCTCGGGGCCTGTGGCTCAAGTGGCTAAGGCACCAGCCACATACACCTAAGGTGGCGGGTTTAAATCCAGCCCAGGCCCGCCAAACAACAATGATGGTTGCAACCAAAAAAATAGCTGGGCATTGTGGAGGGCACATGTGGTCCCAGCTACTTGGAAGGCTGAGGCAGGAGACTCACTTGAGCCCAGGAGTTGGAGGTTGCTGTGAGCTGTGATGCCATAGCACTCTACCCAGGGGGACAGCTTGAGGCTCTGTCTCAGAAAAAAAAAAAAAAAACCTTCACTTGCAAAGCACTGTACATAATAACATCATGGTTAGTCCTCAAAGCAGCCTTTATGATTAGCAAAGCAGGATTGTTCCCCACCTTGCCCTCCAAGTTACAGGTATAAAAAGGAAAGCTCTGAGAGGTTGAGTGAATTTCCCAATGATACACAGCTTAGAAATAGTGCAACTGCAAGCTGAACACTAGTTGTCACTACACCTCATCCAATGTTCTTCCTGTCCTGGTCACGTCTCTCCTCTTGGAAATTTTTCCATTTTTAAGAGACCTTTCCTTACTTTGTGCGGTCTTTCTGTCTGCCTTCCTCCTAGGCAGCCTGCTATATATTGACACCATGAATCACTCTGTGTGAGTCATAAACACACTTTTCTTTTTTCACAGAATTACTTCTGTGCGGAGAAAGGGAGAGGGATTCCAACTACTGTGGACCCTTGTAAATGACGACAACACTTAGCTGAGAAATAAATTCTCCAGGCAAACCAAACACCAGCATTCCAACACACACATGCACACACAGGTCGGAGGTCTCAAGTGTGCTAGGGACCCACATGCCAGCTACAGTTACAGTTCCCTTCCCAGCTACAGTTCTGCTGGAATCCTTTGTCACTTGCCACCTGACAAAGTTTACACGGCCTCCCTTAGGCTCTTCCCTGCTCTTGGAAGACACAGTCCCATCCTCCCAGGAACTGAATGGGCTTGCATGGCACAGCTGTGGGGGTTTATGAGTTAGAGGCGTGGAGAGGGGCTTTGGAGGGACGACTATATGTCTTGGGGATCCCTTTTCTAACCAACAACACCAATCCTGGGCAAGGCTTCCAAAGGGAATAAAACCTCGTGCCTATAACCAGCAGGAATCAGACAGTTTACGTCTAAAATCATTTGCCCTGGTAGTTCACGGTCTCTGACATAAAGGGAAGCGCATTTGACAGAACTCCCACTCACGTCTCTGCATTTCACTCTCCAGCATCCTCCTGGCTGCAAAGCGCCCTCAGCCGCCCCGTAGGAGCTGGACCCTGTTCATTCAGGGATAAATGGACTAACTAACTGTTAATTCCTCGTTGTCCCTCCCTCCCTGGGCAGAGTGGGCAGCCTTTCTCACAGGTGCCATCTCCCACCGCCCCTGGAGAGTCTGGCAGTGGTCCAGGGTTGGCCTGGCAGATGGGGGCTCTCCATGAGGGGCCACATACGGGGCACATGGCCAGGCCAGGTGCAGCCTCCCAGTTCCCTCAAGCCATTCTCTGAGCCTTCACCAGCCCAGGTGGGCTGCACCCGAGAAGGCAGCAAGAACGCTGATGTCATCAGCCTCCTGCCTCCAGCCCTTTCTCTCCTGGGGGATGCCTCAGACCCCTAGCTGGCCTGTCTAATGTGACCACCCCCGGGAGCAGTGTGCTGCTTCTTCAGACCCCCTCAGACCCTCCCGCTGCATGTGCTGGCTGAGAAGGAGCAGGCGGGATCCTTCCTGAACATGCTGCCTGGCTCTCCTTGCAGTGACAGTGACGAGCAGGACAGCACCAAGGAAGACAACACAGCCCTCCTGCGGTTCCACCTCAAATACGAGGCTGATGTCCTCTTCACCAGGTAAATGGACTCTGGGGGCCCTGGGAGAGTGAAGGTGTGGACGGACTGAGGCCTGGCCCCAGCACTGAGGGACTGTGAGATGGAGACACATGTGTCTCTGGTGAGTCAGATGAGGAGGGTACCAAAGGAGAGGGAGGCGGAGACACAAGCCTGGCCCCCAAGGGAGCTCCCAGAAGTGGGGAAAGAAGAGGGAGGGGCAGCAGGAAGTATCCACCATGCACCCCCTCCCACCCCGGCATAGTCATGGAGGGTGCATGATCTGTAGAGAATTTAAAACCAGTAATAAGACCCACAGCATGCCAATCTGCTTTTCTACCATTGCCTGGTACTGCCAGTTCTGATTACCGTCAGTGAGAAGAGCCTGCCCTGCAGGGCAGACCACTCCCCACTTCCCCCTCTTGGTGTGCTGTTGACCCCCGTCTGATGAGGGAAGCAGGCCCTATCTATCGAGAGCTCACCGGCAGACAGAGAAGTTAGGACATAACAGCAAACACAGAGAGGACAGTCGGGCCCTCCCACAGAAGCTGTCCCTAGAGAGGGGAAGGGGGCACAGTGTGTGAGGCCATGCTGAAGAGAGATAGCACCCCTGGGAAGAGAGGCCAGGGCAGGGATGACCGATAATGGGCTCTTTTAAAACATGCCACCCTCACTCGAGGCAGACACTGCTAGTCAATGGTGGCATTTACTCCTGCTGACTTCAGAATCCTTAGTAATACAGTACTCCCAATAGACACAAGAGAAAATCCGTCATTTGTGGTCCAGGGGGAGGTAGATGTGTGCCTGTACCCTCTTTCATTCATTTATGCATCCAGCCAACACTCTCTGAGATCACAGCAGCCTGTCCTCTGTCTCTGCCAGGAGCAGCAGCCTGAGCCACTACGAGGTCAAGTCCAACAGCTCACTGGAGAAATATGATGGCCTTGGGCCTCCCTTCAACTGCATTTTCAAGGTAAGCCTGGAAGGGAGGCAGGGTGGAGAGTGAAGGAAAGGACTGAGGACACCCCACTGGGGAGGAGAGGAATCTGGAGTCATCACTAGTTCTTGGAGTCCAATCTCAACTCTGCCACCCAATCACTGTGTGACTTTAGGCAAGTCACTTGCCCTCTCTGGGCCTCTCAGTCCTCATCTGAAAAACAGCCAGACTGGACTGGTGTAGGGGGACACAAAAGCATCACTGAAGATAATATGTGACTGCTGAAATTTTTTAAATATTAAAAACCTGTAGTTTAAACACACCAAGGTTTACTGTCTCTTATAAAAGAGTCCAGAGTTAGCAGCTTCACAAAGTCACCTAAGATTGGGTCTTCTGCTCCACCATCAGCAGCATGAGACTATTGACCTCCACTTTGCCTCACAGTCCAAAGTAGCTACTGCTCCAGCCATCACACCCTCATTCCAGGCAGCCTGAAGAAAGAAGGGGGGGGGGGAAAGCATGGTCCCTCCCTAGTAAGGAACCTCCCTGGCAGTTCCTCAAACTTCCAGTTACCTTTCATTACAAGCAGTGTCCGGGTTACAAAAGAGATAGGTTCTATAGGTTTGTTCTTGAGCTGCATTTGTGTGTTAAGTTAGAACAGGTACATTTACCTATTACCTGTAATAGCCTCTGTCCGCAAATGCATGTTGTACCTAAGTCACCACTGCTTGTGACTCAGGGACCGCTCATATCCAAGCCATCATGATTTAGCTGTAGGGGAGGCTAGAGAATGTGGTTTTAGCCTCAGTTCTGTCACAAAGGAAGGAGAGAGACAATTAGGAAGAACCTGGCAGTCTCTGCTACAGTGAACCCCAAGGTCCCGCCACCACTGAACTGCTGTAAGTTTATCTCCTACAGCTGTGCAAGCGCTGAGGGCAGGCAGACAGCCGGAAACTGGACTTCAGACTCTGAGCCCTGCATGGCTTCAAGAGAGCTTTAGTGACCTGCCCAAGGCCACACAGCTCACGTGTGGCAGCAGGTCAGGGTTAGAGTCCCCATGTCTCTAATTCCACAGCCCTGCTTCTAATCACTGCAGCTCTGGAATTCTAGTCGCGGCTAAGAATATGGACCATCACACACTCACTATTTGTACCCTTCATTTATGATTCTGTCTCCTGATATGTAACTGATGTCATCATCTTCACCCTGGCCTCAACGAAATCCCCCTCAGCTAAGAGGAGTTGAAATGGCAGTGACCCCTGCTTGCCAGGCTCACAGCCCCACAGACCTGTCCTGGGCCTCAGTAGCCTGGCCCCTTTCAGGGTTTGCTAGCACTTTCACACACACCACCCCCAGCCATGATGTGGCAGAGCCAGATACACAGTGAAGACACCAGGGGTCTTGACTGGGCCTGGTCCCCAGGCCTGGCTGGGGGAATCACAAGGGGCTGATAAGCCATGTGCCTTGCTCTTCACCCACCTCCAATGGCTGCTGTTTGTGCTGACACCCCCCTTCTCTGAGTACAGATCCAGAACTTGGGCTTGTTCCCCATCCACGGGATGATGATGAAGATCACCATTCCTATCGCCACCAGGGGCGGCAACCGCCTGCTGATGCTGAGGGATTTCCTCACCGACCAGGTACGGGTGCCCTGGCTCAAGGGAGGGTACAAGAAGGAGACAGACATAACTCCTGTGTGTCCCCAAGTCCCCAGCCTCCAGTGCCTTTCTCCCAGGACCAGGACTGCTGAGCCTTCTCTGGGAAGAGGCGAAAAGAACCATCCCTGGACTCCTGAGGCTGGAGCTGGTTGTGAGGCTCTGCGTGCATGTGTGTGTCCTCTGTGCAGGTGAACACGTCCTGTCACATCTGGGGAAACAGCACTGAGTACCGACCCACCCCAACGGAGGAGGACTTGAGTCGTGCCCCACAACTGGTGAGCACCCCCAAACCAGGAGCCCTGGGGAGCATCGGGAGTACCGCCTGCACTCTGGAGCCATTTCTCTCTTGATCCAATACTTTGTCAATGAGAGTTTAGTGAGCACCAATATGTGCCGAGTCTCAAACCAAGTAAAAACAGAATGAGGAAAAAATATGCGGTGCCTGTGGCTCGAGGAGTAGGGCACCAGCCCCATATACTGGAGGTGGCGGGTTCAAACCTGGCCTGGACCAAAAACTGCAACAAAAAAAAAAAGAGGAAACAATGATTCTTGCCCAGTACGATCCCCCCACCATCTCGCAGGAGGTGGGACAGACAGAAACACAGAGTGAGTATGGATGAACCTAGGCAGCCCCCAGGGTGTATTAGATGATCCAGCAGAAAGGAATGAGAATCATGAACTTGCACCTGGGCTAAAAGGGCCAGGGGCATACAGATTGGCAGAGGGAGGGAGCAGAAACCAGATGGAGGCTGGGACACACACAACTTGCACTAGAGACATCTGACCATGTCCACTGGCACCTCCTGCTGTTGGAGATGGAAGGCAGCTCAGCTTCAACTCCAAAGCCCTCCCAGGACATCTGCTAGTTCCCAGGTCCATGCTCTCAGGATTGCCTCTGCCTCTAAATATTAACTTCTCAGCATGCTTTCTTTATTCCTTGCCCAGACAAAAATCTTAGCTATTTCAGTTTTAAAAAACATGTACCTCGTGTATACCACTTATTGAGGTAGTACACCTTACCAAAGATTTGGGCATAGTTGGGATTGGGGTGGCAGGAAGATAGCAATAAAAATAACTTTAACCTAGTCAATTCTAATTATTTGAAGATTTCTTTGGGTTTTCTATCAATGTTAGTTTTTTTCCATTCAATTCTTACAAATTGTTTTTCTTGTCCTATTGCTCTGGCTGGGACCTCCAGGCAATGGTAAATAGATGTGAGAGCAGATCTTTAAAAGAAATCTTTTAAAATTTTTTTTTTTTTGGAGTTTTTGGCTGGGGCTGGGTTTGAACCCGCCACCTCCAGCATATGGGACCAGCACCCTACCCTTTTGAGCCACAGGCACCGCCCCAAGAATCTTTAAACTTTTTTATTCTTAAATATGCTACTTGCTACAAGATACCCTTTAATAAGATTCAAGAAGTTTGGCAGTGCCTGTTGCTCAGTGGGTAGGGGGCTGGCCACATACACCAAGGCTAGTGGGTTCAAACCCGGTCCAGGCCTGCTAAAAACAACAATGACAACTGCAACAAAAAAAAAAATAGCCAGGTGTTATTGCGGGTGCCTGTAATCCCAGCTACTCAGGAGGCTGAGGCATGAGAATCACTTAACCCCAAGAGTCTGAGGTTGCTGTGAGCTGTGATGCCATAGCACTCTACGCAGGGTGACAGCCTGAGACTCTGTCTCAAAAAAAAAAAAGGTTCAAGAAGTTCAGGGGAGGTTCTGTCATGAACAGCAGTTGGATTTCCTAAAATACCTTTTCTACAACTTTTACAGTGAACACATCATTTTTTCTCTTAGCATTTATGTGGAAATGATATAGATTCCCTAACATTGAACCTAAGTTCTGTTCCTGGAATACACCCAGCCTGGTCATTATGCACAACTTCAAATGGAGCATCAAATATATCATCCTTAATTTGTCTTCCAGGCTTTACCTGACAGCTCCAGCTCATGAGTCCCCCACCCCAAGCTGGTCAGGCAGAACAGCTGAACTATCTCCCTGGTGGCCTGAGTCCCTGTACCGGCCATAGCCAGGCTGGCTGCCTGCCTCTGCTCCCCACAGCCCAGCTGCTCAGCCCCAAGACCCATCTTCTCTTTCAGAATCACAGCAACTCTGATGTCGTTTCCATCAACTGCAACGTGAGGCTGGCCCCCAACCAGGAAATCAATTTCCATCTGCTGGGGAACCTGTGGTTGAGGTCCCTAAAAGCAGTAAGTAGAACCCTCAAGCTGGGCTGGAAGGAAGGGGCTGGCTGCCAGGAATCTTCCACCTGGGGCTTCTTGGGGAGGGGGCAGGAAAGAATTTTTCAGGGCCAGCTTCTGACAAGGGCTCTGATTACACAGCTGAAGTTCAAGTCCATGAAAATTATGGTCCATGCAGCCTTGCAGAGGCAGTTCCACAGTCCCTTCATCTTCCGGGAGGAGGATCCCAGCCGCCAGGTGAGCCCCTGGGACCTCTGTAGATCTGGACATGGGCCCCGGTCAGCTTGGAAAGGGTGACCCCGCCCAGGGAGTTTTCCTGCACCCCCCTGCCCACGTGTTCCAGCAGGTGAGAGTCAGGCAGCATCTGAGGAGAAAAAAAAGCAAGATAAGTGGGTCTTCAGGGGCAGAATTGGGGAAGGCCATGTAAGTACGCATTCCCAGGCTCTGCTCCCTGAACCACAACTGTGCCATGGGACGGGAGGAAAGGAAACCCAGGTATTTGACACTAGGGGAAACAAATTGCAGCCCAGGCCTATCTGCTTGGGAGTGCTCACTGATTGCCGCCCTTGTCTTGGGCAGGCTGGGAGTCTGGAATGAACATCCACCCCTCTCCTCTCCATCCATCCATACCTCAGCTTACAAGTCTGGTGCAAATGTCTGTGCATTGAGACTGTTCACTGGGTAAAACCAGACTGTTACAGATTATACTGGGTTAAATCGGGTCCAGGAATGGGGTGAGCTTCTGTGAAATGCCCTCCTGGGGCAACAGGAAGTTGGGTCTTAGAAACCTGATCCTGTGAAAAATAGATGGGGCAGCTGGGTGTGGGACACTGCTGCCCTCCACTGGCCACATCCTGGAGATGACGTCCTGAAGATGCTGGCCTGGGCTCAGGGTGCATTGCAACAGAGGCCGAGAACACACAGCCACCCTCAGAGAAATGCCCAGAGCAAACCAGGGAAGGTCAGAAACAGCCCTTAATCAAACAACCAAGTGAAAATCAATCAAACAGGCTGGGGCAGGGGGTACTAGGCAGGGGGCTAGCAGGTGTACAAGCCCAGAAGCAGCTCAGGGGACTCACCTAAGGGGCATTTTTTGTTTGTTCATTCATTTGGTGGCCCCACAGAGACAGAGGGATAAATTAAGCAGACAGGTAAACAACAAGTGGGTGTGAGCACCTGGAGGGAGCATTGACCCTGGGGGTGGGGTCTTCAGGGAAAGCTTTCTAGAGACAGACTCTTTGAATGGAAAGGTATGTTGGAATTTTCTAGGCAGCCCAGGGAGGGGAGGCGTGGTACAGGCACCCCCAGCACACACACACATACTACCTTTCTCCCCACACTGGTGTGTGTCTTCTGGTGAATTCTTCTTTCACCCCACCCCCACTCCAGGCCCTCTTATTTCCTCTGGATGCTTCACTGCACTTTTAGAAACCCAGCAGCCCTCAAATTAGGCCCCTGCATGCAGGGCTCTGTGCCAGGGCTGAGGAGACAGAGCTGTCCAGGCTTTAGAGGTAGAAAGCGCACACATAAGGGACCTCCCGAGCACTGTGACAGACTCTCCCTGTTAGCTCACTCACTCCTCGCAGCACTGAGAGGTGCATCCTGCAGCCCCCACCATTCCCATCTGGAGGCTCTGAGTCATGTGAGACAGAGCAGGGGGGAGCAGCGCTGGCTTGGAGCTGACTGCGAGGCAGTGGCCAGAGTGGGCTCTCTGAGCTGCTGAGGGGGCACATCCACCCAGCACATTTGCTGAGCTCCCTCTGTGTTCTAGGCACTGCTCTGGGGAATGAGGATAGAGCAAGAGTAGAACAGATAAAGCCCCTGCCCTCCTGAAGCTGGCATGCTTGGTGGGAAGAAAGGCAGTGATCACAAATATGTACATTATCCAGCGGGGATGAGGACTCACCAGAAGGGGCACATACAGAAGGGTGGACTCAGGGGCGCTAGTTTATAGGGGACTGGGGAGCGGGGGAAGCCTCACCAATAAAGTGTCATTAGGCAGAGACCGTGAAGGATGCTGGAGTGTCTCGTGGCCATCTGCAGGCAGAGGGACAGCAGCACCAGGGCCAGAGGTGGGAGCTGAGCAGAGCATGGTGGGTAAAAGATGAGGCCAGTGAGGTAAGTGGGGCAGAGAGACAGGGCCCCACAGGCCGAGACAAGACTTACCTGTGTGAGATGGGGACATGCAGGTGCTGAACTGAGCAGAGACGAGGTCTGCCTCCCTGCTTAGAGGGTCACTCCAGCAGGCTGCAGGGGCGAGGCAGAGCAGGCAGGCAGCTGGACAGCTGTGGTAGCCTCCAGAGGAGACGAGAGTGCTCATGCCTGGGATGGAGGTCAGGGGGCTGACAGGGAGGAATGATGGCCACACCCCAGGTGTTTTGAAGGGAGAGTGGACAGCCTCCTGATGGGTTCCATATGGGTGTAACAAGAAGGGACAGCAAAGAACTTGTGACCTCTGGCCTGAGCAACAGTGAGAAGGGAAGATGCTGCCACTGGCTTTAATGAGAAAGTGGTGGAAGGAGCAGGTTTGAGGTGAGGAGGAGGAGGGCAGTCAAGAGTTGGGTGTAGGCAGAGGATCCAGGTGGAAGAGAGGAAGGTGAGAGGGGTCGGTGTGTAGCTGGTGGAAGCCGCAGGGCTGCGTCCATGCAGGGCTGCTTCGTGCCTTCATGGGCCTGGGCACCCTTGCTCCATAGAAAAATACTAAAAACTATGTTTTACAACCATGTTGGTATAAAGACAAATGAATGTATAATTCAGGTAAGATTGTATTCTGGTTTTTTCTTCTAATTTTAAAAGAAATGTAAGCATTTCCATGGGCCCCTAAGAGTGTTATGGCCTCTGGGTCCATGTTTGCTGTGACTCATGTCTGCTGGGTAAGTCAGCCCTGAGTTCACCCCGGGAGTGATTGTAGAAAAGGAAAAGGTCCAAGGACTGAACCATGGGACACATCAACATTTAGGCATTTGGGAGACGATGCAGAAGCAGCAAAGAAGAAAGAGTAGGCAACTTGGTAGAAGAATCCAGGGAGAGTGCTATGCCTGAGGCCAAAAGCAGAGTGTCTCAAAGAGGCAGGATCTCCTGTGTAGCTCAAGCGTCCACTGTGCCTGCATAGCTGGTTGCCCTGAGGCCTTAGCTAGTATGAGCCACCCATCCCTCTGGCCTGCCCCTGAGGAAAGGGGTGCCACTCTGTCCTGCCACCACTATCCCCTGCCCTGCTGCTCTGCCCAGGCTGCACCCCAGCCCCATAAGAGTAATGCCTTTGTTCTGGCCATATGCCCACCCCCTTGCAGATCATGTTTGAGGTCTCCAAGCAGGAAGACTCACAGATCCCCATCTGGATCATCGTGGGGAGCTCACTGGGAGGCCTCCTGCTGCTGGCCCTGCTGGTCCTGGCACTGTGGAAGGTGAGCACCTACAGCATAGGGATGGAGCAGCAGCCTAGCTCGCTGGCCTAGGCCTGGGGCTCCAGCCTCTGGGATCTGTGGCCTGGGCTACATTCTCCTCTCCATGGAGGCTATCACCCACCCAACTTCCTCCCAGAGCTTGAGGACTGCCACAGCATCTAGCCCAGGCATCCTCAAACTACGGCCTGCCGGCCACATGCAGCCCACCTAGGACATTTATCTGGCTCGCGGGGTGTTTTTGCCACCATTGCCTGTCCTGCTTAGCAGCTGACTCGTCCCAGGCTCACCCACAGTCTGGCCCTCCAACAGTCTGAGGGACAATGAACTGGCCCCCTGTTTAAAAAGTTTGAGGACTCCTGAGCCCCTGACCACAGTAGGCAGATTGGTTAGGGCCAACAGAGGGCACTCACACTATGGCTCTGATCCTTTTGTGGTCCCTTTGAGAACTGATGAAAACCAAACTTCTCTTATCAGAAAAAGAACAAAAAACGAACAACTACACAAAATTTCTCTAACAATATCAGACTGTTAATAAACCTCCCAAACCCCTTCTCTGTCTCTGAATCTCTGGTTAAGAACTGCTGATTTCAACCAACTGTTAGGAATGAAGTGACGGAGGCTCAGAGAGGGATATTGGCTGGTACAAGATCACACAGCAAGATGGTGGGAACCAACATCCTTTTCCCCAGGGATCCATCACTCTGTTCCAGTCCACACAGGAGTTCTAGGGTCAGGGGTGTTCGGAGTGAGCTGGAGTATTCAGGGAAACCTCTGAAGGAGGAAGCCTGAGAGGAGTCATGGGGGGTCAGTAGGAAGGGGCAGGCCTTGTCCTTTCTGTCCACCTCTGAGAGTTCTCCCTTTGCCTCCCCACAGCTCGGCTTCTTTAAAAGTGCCAGGCGCAGACGGGAGGCTGGCCTGGACCCCACCCCCACAGTGCTGGAGTGAGGCTCCGAAGAAGGCTTCGAGTTGATGAGGGCCAGGATACCAGTCCTGGTGGTGAGCAGGCCCAGGCCCAGGCCCAGGCCCCACAGAGCTGGAGCAGAGAGAACGCCAGCCGGCTTTGCACTTGACCTCATCTCCTGAGCAGTCGCACCTGCTCCTTCTAGAATGGAACTCAAGTCGGCTTTAAGAGGAACCACCCTACTGGGAGGCTGGGACACCACCAACACGGATCCTTAAGGACTTAAAGAGATCTCCCTCCCCAGGCCCATTCCAAGACCTCTCCTGGGCTCTGTGGAGGGCACTTGTTGCCCAACCACTAAGGTGCTAGGAATTCCTAATCATTCCCATCCTCCAAAGAAACCCAGGGAGGAGGACTGTGTATACAAACCCACTCTGCACACACTGCAGGCCTCCAGCTCCAAAAGGACTCAGGGCACAGCAGATCTGAATGCTGCCATGTCCTCCCCCGACCCACCCTGCCATTGGTTTCCAAGTCCCATTCCCCTCCTTCCCCTTCGATAGGCCCAGGGGCTCCACATGAATGAACCTTGAGCCCTAGGGCTTGATGGTAAAGCTGGGGGTCAGGCATGAAGAAAGACTTGGATGGGGAGACTCATGGAGTGGCGGCCGGCAAGGGGAACTCAGGATACTGGCACCACCCTGAGATAGAGGCAGCCAGGCTCTCCACCCACATACTCCCCAACGGGCTCACAGCCTCCTGTGCTCCTGGCTACCACCTCTCCGGGGCTACTTTTGTTCCTGAGTACCTCATGCGAAGCCTGTGGATGACACAGTCCCTCCGGCTCCCCGCTTCCACTTGTCTTCCCACTGCAGTTGATATGCTGGCCTGGCTGCAGCAAAGGAGCAGGAACAGGGACAGGGAGCCTCGCCTCCCTGTGTCACCCTCCCTGCACACACACGGCCTCCCATCCCTCCCTCCTGCCTGTCAATGCACGGGAGAAGGGCCCAGCCGGTGCTGTTGAGAGGTCCTCTCTGGAATGCACTGAATAAAGCCCGTGCAAGGACCCTGGAGCCTGTGCAACCTCAGTGACAAGTATCTCATCCACCAGCCCATGGGACAAGTGGTATGGCCAATGGTGGCACCCCAAAGACAAGGGGCATGCCTGGTGCCCAGCAGAATAATTTATGCTTTTAACCTTATTTCCAGGTAGAAATGAAAGGGTATACATCAAAGGCACATGTACCCCATGCATAGTACAACCTTCACTGTCGTAAATATTTTTTTAAAATGTTTTAAAAATACAGTGTTTAAAAATAACTAAGGCACTGACATCCCATTCTGTGGGCACGGGGTGTCTCAGTGAGCTATGCTCTTCTTTTATGGGGAGGAGGTAGATGAGGGGCTCTCTGCTTCCTTCCTAGTATCTATTAGGAGGGGACTTCTTGCTCCCTACAACATGCCCTCTGAGTGGCCACCTGGCCTCCGTGTGATATCTCCACTGGTAGACCACTGTCTCCCTCCCAAGATCACCCATTCCACTTTTGGCCAGTGTGGATGGCTAGAACCCAAATGTTTCACTGTAGCTTCTGCCCTTAGTTCCAGCCCTGCCCTCTTAGGCCTCCCAGATTTCTCCAGGATGGAGTTTCACTGTTACACTCTGACTTCCAGTTTGTTCTCAACACACAGGCTGCTCTTAAAACAAGGTGTCTCTATTTCTATTCCTGTACCATTCACTTCTTGGAATCCCAGTAAGTAGAACCTTCCACACAGATGAAGACACTCAAAACCAGAGAGAGAACCCTAGGCCACACAGCAATACCAGACTAAACCAGGACTGCTGTCTCCCAAGCCAGACTGTCATTCTAAGCCAGCATCCCAAGGGCAAAAATGGTGAAACTAAAGTCTGATATCAAAACTAGTTTTCAGCTGGACACAGGGGTATATACCTGTAGTCCCCGCTACAGGGGAGGGTAACTTGAGCCCAGGAATTTGAGACCAGCATGGGCAAGGAAGTGAGACCCTGTCTCAAAAGAACAAAAAAAAAAAAAAACAAAAAACATTTTTCTTCTAACACAACCAGGAGAAAACATTAAATCATATTCCATTTCAGTCATTACCTTATGAATGCGCAACCTGGCCAAGTGAGAATTAATGAGCCCACACTCAGAAGCGCTTTGATTTTGCACCAAGTCTTCTGCTCAAATCCCATCAGATCTGAGAGAATGCACCTATGGAATACCTGATTCCAGGGGTGGGAATTATTTTTTTAGAAACTGCCAGGTATAATCACACTGCAGGCAAAACAATGTATCTGCAGGTCAGATGCAGCCCAGAGGCCACTGAATTGCAACCTCCGATCTTGGGGTCAGAGGCAGGTAGCCTTTATCCCCAGGACTCCACGTCCCTCCACACCCTTCCCCAGGCCTCCACTAAGACCAACTAAATGGTCAAAAGGTACTGAAATTGACAGACTGGTATCTTCAAGAGCTTTAGGCCAGTGGTTCTCAACCTTCCTAATGCCACGGCCCTTTAATACAGTTCTGTGGGTTGCCACCCACAGATTGAGACCGCTGCTTTAGGCCTAGTGTTTTTCAATCCTTTTTCTCCTCCTCACCAATTCTCCCCTTCTGAATCTATTTACTCTGGAGTATAAATCACCAGGACTAGGAGTGCCTGAGAGGGCAAACAAAGAAGATGCATCTTATAGGGAGCAAAGTCTCAGGCTAAAGCAGTGTTTTGCAATCCTGGCTGCACATTAGACATTAGAATCCCTTGGGAGGTGTACTGGAGGATACTGATGCAAGGGCCCCACCCCCTAGGGATTCAGATTTCATTGGCTGGAAAAGAGGCCCAGTTTGTTGCTTTCAAACTTCCCCAGGTGATTCTTATTTGAGTTGAGCTCAACAGGAAAGTGAACACATAGGCTAGAAAATAAAGAAACAAGAGGTTAAGGTGCCCAGACCGTAGATTCATGACATCCCATGCATACTACAAACTGGACTGTCATCATCAGTGCCATGCAAGTTAACTGGGCTCTCGCCCAGAGTCTGGAAGTCCTTATTACATCAAGTCTGGGTGGGGAGAGATTTTGTCTGATTTTTAGGGTCCTCAGAGCCCCAAAGGGGGCTCTTGGTGGAATTGGACACATCTGCTTTTGCCTGGAAGGAAAGTTCAACAGCAGTCTCTGAAGACAATTTTGGCATTTAGAGGCAAGTGGCCCAAAAATGCAAACTCAAATCAACCATATTGCAGTTCACAGATGTACATTATCATTCACAGAACATTGATGTTCTATCAGATAAAAATATCATGGAGCCAAGGCTCTGTGGTAACAGGAAATATAACCAACTTTCAAATGCACTGCTCTTTAAAAGCATTATTGGCCCACCATAGACACCAATCTAAATAAACTTAGGTGTTCTGGAGAAATACATGTCTGGGGCAAGATCTGATTCTTGTAAACCAAATTACCAACAGAAGATAGTTTTAGAATTGGGTCCATGGACTGTCAGAATTTCTAAGTTCTAGAGTAGCAAAAGAGACAGACAGCAGCTATGAGGCAAGATGTGTGAGGCATCCTGGGTAGCTTCAGAGGGAATTCTGACACAGTGTGCCAGCAGACCCCTGCCCACGTGAGTCCCTACCCATGAGATGGGGACAGGTGCTCAGAGAAGATACAGAAGCTGTGGGGCAGCTTGGGTAGATTCAAGAGAGGCCTTTCTGCAGTGTTCTAGGGAAGTGGAGCATCCCTCAGGTCCAGTCAGCAAAGACGGAGAAAGGAGAATCTTGACAGGAGTGCTGCTCCTTTCTGGCTTTAGATGGCACAGGCATCCAAGCAGTGGGCTTCCAGAGCTGCCTCTGTCAGAACCACCAAAGGCTAAGTTCTATCTCAGACCTCACAGATCCAATTTCCATGAGGTAATTCTGAACACATTCAACTTTACAGACCCGGCAGTGTAAAGCCACAATGTTCTGCTATTCCCTTATCTCCAACATCAGCTTCTTAAACAGCCTGGCCTATCTCAGCTGCCCTTCTGTGCTGGAGCCTATCTTGAGGGCAGCAATAATCAACACAAATCCCCAAGGGGTACCATGGTGCAAACAGTGGAATTTCCGGGCTTTATTTTTGTTAAGGAAGGTAGTGTTTCCTAACAAGGCAGGTATCCAGGTGGAAGCGGCAAAGGGCAAAAATAAACACAAAGAGAAAGTATGGACTAACTGCCCAGGGAAATATGCAGAAGAGCTTCTCAGAGATGGGAGTTGACCTTTCCTTCCCTAGAGGTCTCTACAAGACATCAGTGTTCCCCCAGAATCAGATACTACCCTTGAGTCAGTCCCTCTGGCTTCAAGCCCAGAAGGCCAAGCAGTCTGTAATAGAAACGGCTGGCTCAATCATGTTCCTTTCCTGACACAATGATTCACTGCAATCATGCCTCACACCCAGAAAGAGGTAGCCAGGTCTCTCCACCAGCCAAATGTGTCTCAGGCACTTAAATCGCCATTAGTAACGAGTGGGCCCCTGTTTTCATTCACCACTACACTGGCCTTTGCTTTTATCTTCAGCTGCTTACCCTTATAAAAAAAGACGCCCCAAATTACCTTTATGTTAATAAACATCAATTAGGTTCAAAGGGCAGTCAAGCTTAATTGGCGACATTAAAATCAGCAGAGTGCCTCTGTGTCATCATCTATCATATTAGCTTTAACATCACACTAAAGTAGGACAGCATGTCCCCAAACAGAAACTGAAAACAGGAACAGGGTTTCACAGGCTTAGGGTGGAGAGGACTGGAAGCCTTGCACCTGGGCTCCAAAACTTGTCTAAAGTGTACCTAGAAAATTCACCAGGTTGGAAAGCAGAGTATGGGCAGAAAATTATTTTTTTTTAAAGATGGGGGTATCACGCCTTGATAGAGTCATCCCTACTAATCAGTCTTGTATGTTCCTTGTTCTTATCTCCCAGGCATGTGTTAAAAAGTATGTGCAGCAAGTCAATGATGTTTTCTAAAATGTTTTCAGAAAGCAACCCAAGCCAGAATCAAAAAATATCCGAAGTTTTTATAAGGAAAAATTAAGAGGAAAAACGAAAAAGCGAATGTCAAATCAGTGCAGCTAGCTAAACAAGCTATCAAGGGCAAGAATCAGCTTTATTTTTATATGTCCATCCTCAGGACAGTACCTGACATACAGTAGGTATTCAATAAATGCCATCTCCTAGACTTTGTTCCCAATGGCAGAGGAAAAACCCCAGTCCTCCTCTCTCATGAACTGAGCACACCAAATTTAAAAATCAAAGGCAAATTAGACAATATAATTTTGCTGGGTATGGTGGCTCACACCTGTAATCCCAGCACTCTGGGAGGCCGAGGTTGGTGGATCACTTGAGCTCACAAGTTTGAGACCAACCTGAGCAAGTGTGAGACCCTCATCTCTAAAAAATAGCCAGGTGTTGTTGTGGGTACCTATAGTCCCAGCTATTTGGGAGGCTGAAGCAAGAGAATCACTTGAACCCAAGAGTTTAAGGTTGCTGTGAGCTATGATGCGACAGCACTCTACGGGAGGCAAGAAAGTGAGACTCCGTCTCAAAAAAAAAAGAAACAAAAGAAAATATAATTTTGTCTAAACTTGCCAACAAGCTAAGATTTTGTGAACCACCTAAAATTTGCATCTCTCATACTGAAATTTTCTATATCAAGTATCTGAAGAAATATACTGCTGCTAGGATATTCTTTAGTCTGATCATCTGTTACTTTAATATACCAAACATGAATTGAAACAAAGGGGAAAAAAGTTTGAAAAAACCTGGGGCGGCACCTGTGGCTCAAGGGAGTAGGGCACTGGCCCTATATACCGGAGGTGGCGGGTTCCCCCTGGCCAAAAACTGCAAAAAAAGAAAAAGAAAAAACCTGTCTAAAAGAATTCTGTAGTCCTGCTGGGCATTGCAGCCAGACAGGAGATGACCTGGCAGAGACCCTAAGGTTAGATTCTCTAGTACTGGGAGTCTTACAGAGAATTAACACTCCTGAAGAGGGTCAAGAGACCCAGAGCCTCCTTCCAGCTCTGGCACCCTTGGATGAACAAGAGACTTCTTTCTACACCTGTCTTCTCACCTATAAAATGAGAGGGTTGCACTCACTGGTTTTCTCAGATCTCTAAAAAAGGACTGAGATGGCTACTTGAAATCTAAATGTGAAAACAAGCACACGCCAAGGATGTGTTCCAACACCACCATTTAATATTCTCCTGGCAATCTTTTTTTTCTTCCTGGCAGTCTTTTTCCCCCGCTCCTGGCAATCTTAACCAGTGCAATTAAGCAAAAGAAATACGAGTTATGAATGCTGGAAATGAGAAGACAAAATTGCCATTACTTAAAAATAATGATTAGTGCAGCAGGGACATCCAAAAAGCAGCAACTAAAACATTATTATTTTTAAAAAGCCCAATCCACTGAAGTGACTTTGTAAAAACATTAACATGTAAAGTATTTTAATATAAAAAACTAATAATAAATAACAAAGGAAGATACGTGTAAGACTTTCATTAAAAAAAAAAAAGAAACCTTAAAAAAAAATCTCTAGACAGAGACATAAAAGACTTGACTAAACAGACATCTACGTCTTCTGGATATAAAGATCCAGAATTGGGGCAACGCCTATGGCACAAAAGAGTAGGGTGCCGTCCCCATGGGTTCAAACCCCGCCCCAGCCAAAAAAAAAAAGACCCAGAATTGTGGAGATGTCAAGTCTCCCTATACTAATATGTTAATGTAATGCTAAACAAAATAATCTTTTGATATGATAAAATGATACCAAAGTTTATCAAATAAATACACAATAATGAAAAAAATCATTTCCTTCTACCAACCCCTGCTAAAAGACACATGAAGAACTACATGCCCAACTGATGATATTTCGTATTTACCAGGCTTTTCACTGTACTTCGGGAACTATGTTAAGCACTTAATTATCTCATTTGCTTATCAATAGTCCAAGTTACGTAATATGTATTACTGTCCCAATTAACAGAAACTGAGGTTTAGATAGAAAAGTAACCTGCTCAAGGTCACAAAGCTGGTAAGTTCAGAGCCAGTATCTGAACCTAGACCATATTCCCCAGAGTTCCACCACACTTCAAGGTCAACAAAACAGAGAATCCAGAAAAAGATCCAATTACATTAAGAGAATTTAGTTTGTAATTCAAATCAGTGGGAAATAATTCAGAGGTTCCTGGCTCCCTGAATCTTTACATAAAAATAAATTCCAGGTATGTCAAAAATTTTAAACTAAGAGAAAAGAAGGGGAGAGAAGCCATAAAACTTTCTCTTTTTCAAGTAAATATGGGTAAAAAAGATGAATGATCTTGGAATGGAAGATAGCCCTAAAAAGAAGATATTTAAAAAAAAAAAAAAAAAGGAAGATATAAAACTCAGAAGCCACTAAAAAAAAAAAAAAGACAAATCTGACTACATACTCTGCTCAAAGCATTAAAAAAGAAAAAAATGATTACATAAACATGTAAGCTTCTGATAGGAAAACTGCCATATTTAAAGTCAAAAAACAAACAACTGTTATATAACAGAGAAAATTTCCTTAAAAGTCCAAGGAATTGGCTAGGCACCTGTGGCTTAAGTGGCTAAGGCACCAGCCACATACATCTAAGGTGGCGGGTTTGAATCCAGCCTGGGCCCGCCAAAGGATAGCTGCAACCAAAAAAATAGCCCGGTATTGTGGCAGGCGCCTGTGGTCCCAGCTACTTGGGAGGCGGAGGAAAGAGACTTGCTTGAGCCCAGGAGTTGGAGATTGCTGTGAGTGATGCCACGGTACTCTACCCAGGGGGACAGCTTGAGGCTCCATCTCAAAAAAAAAAAAAAGTCCAAGGAATTTCTAACTACTATTAAGAAAAAGAGCACAATTCAATAGCAAAAAATATATAAACGGCAAGTAATATGTGAGAGTTTAACTTCATTCATAATACAGGAAATAAATCTAAACCATGAAATACTATTTTTCATTAATAACCTTGGCAAAACCTAAATGATTAGGTAATAACTGATGTCAACAAAGGTGTAAGAAGATGGAAGGAATCAGATACTCTATCAGGATTCTGAAGTCACTAAATCAGTACTAGAAATAAACTTGTCCTGTGATAAGAATGTTCACTGCATCCTAACATAACTGATGCTATTAGAAAAATAAATAAATAAATAAATAAAGGTTCACTGCAGCACTATTTGGAATATCAAAAACTGAAACCCTAAAAGTACATAAATAAGACCTGGTTAAATAAATTTTTAAGTCCATCCACAGAATTAAATGCTATGAAGTTGTTCTTCAAAAATCTATACATATGGAGATGGAAAAAAATGCCTAAGACATATTAAATTAAAAAGATGAGGAATAGTGTAGGAAAGGTGAAAGTTCATTTGCACTTTAAAAAATGACAAAGAGAAATAATATATATACACACAGAAAAATTCTGGGAAGCTACTTAAAACTATTAATAGTGATTGTTTCTATAGAGTCTACATAGGAGGTTAGGGAGAGATGGGAAGGGAACTTTTATAATTTTTTTAAATTTAATTTTAATTTTTTAGAGACAGAGTTGCCCTCAGTAGAGTGCTGTAGCATCATAGCTCACAGCAACCTCCAGCTCTTAGGCTTAGGCAATTCTCTCGTCTTAGCCTCCCGAGTAGCTGGGACTACAGGTGCCTGCCACAACGCCTTATTTTTTTGTTGCAGTTTGGCCAGGGCTGGGTTCAAACCCGCCACCCTTGGTATATGGGGCTGGAGCCTCACTCACTGAGCCACAGGTACCGCCCGGAACTTTTTTTAACTATTTGAATTTTTCTTTACCATCTGAATTTTTCCCAGGAACATGTATAACTTTGACAACTTTTTTTCTAATGAACTCAACAAAAGATCACCTCAGCTAAGGCACAGTGAACAATAAAGACACAAACCTCAAAGTAGTTTTTTCAAACATTTACTGAACATGACACCATTTTTCCTTTTACACAGCAAGATTGTTAGTTTAAAATTAGCTGAGCTATTAGGACTATCAAATGCAAAGAAATTAAAAATGATTCTACATGTCAAACTCAAATAGAAAATGCCATGCAATATATAAATCACTAACAGACCTGTTGCAGTCAGTAAGTTTACTATGTTTATTAAAGTCACATAAATGGTTTGACAAAAGTGCACAATAGAATGACATCACTGGTTCGTTATAAATCACAGTGGATTACTAGAATACAACAATGTAGTTCCTCTACACAGAGGACTGCAGGATGGGATAAATATTATAAAGGACAGGATCTTTTCAATAGATTAGGCCACTCAGATTTTACTCCCCAACTATATACCTCTGAAAAGACCGGTTAGGAAAGCTGAGATTTTTCCTCATCTTTTCTCCTTTACCAATTACTAAGCAACAACAACAAAAAAGCCATGCACAAAGTTTACAACACCTGATAGAAAGATACAAAATTGTGTTCATGTCATCACTTGGCAAGCTTGAATCTTCGCCCCTTCCTTTTTAGGCCATTCATCACATGACTCGCCCCTAAATAAAAAGCTGTTAATAATTTAGCAATACTCATCCCTGCACACACATAAAGATATACTCCCCATAACCATCATGTTACTGTCCCTTCCCGATACATTAACACAAAGGTACACACCACAAACCTAAGACTAGAGACATTTACTTTACAGTTTTAAAAATTAGTATATAATCACTGTCGGTGCCGGATACAGTGGCTCACGCTTATAATCCCAACACTTTAGGAGGCCAAGGCAGGCAGAACATCTGAGCTAAGCAAGACCCCATCTCTAAAAATTGCCAGGTGTTGTGGCGGGCACCTGTAGTCCCAGCTACTTGGGAAGCTGAGGCAAGAGAATCGCTTGAGCCCAAGAGTTTGAGGTTGCTGTGAGCTGTGATGCCACAGCACTCTATGGGGACAAAAAAGTGAGACTCTATCTCAAAAAAAAAAATCACTGTCAATGTGGCGCTTAGTTCAGATCCCATATCAGGGGCAGGAGATGCTGTACAACCCAGCCCACTGAAGGTTTGAGCAAGTGTGCCAGAAATGTTAAGAAAGCCCTTCAATGGACAAACATAATAGGAGCTTTCTACTTTCAAGAGATGCTATCTAGAACAAATCTATAGTTTTTCATAATAGGAATGAACACAATTCTGGGCTAAAAACTTTTCATAGAGGAAAATGCAGAGTTTTGTTTTCTCTAACCCCTTTTAATGTTACAGTTAGTGAGAAAAACAGAATAGTCATCTATGTATTGACACACCTGATTAGCCTGAAAAGGAACATTTGTTACAGAAAGTCGACCATAAACACAAGTCCTTTATACTTCCATACATCTACTCACTAGTTCAACCACTGACTGACTGCTTCTGAACCAGCCAACTGTAATCCAAGGTCTCTAGCAACTCACCCCTCATCCCACCCCATTCCAAAAAAAAAAAAAGCCTCTGTTTAAATAATCTAAAGTGATCTTATTCATAAAGTAGCTGCCTCAACTGTGGTAGAAACTCCTTAACAGGGTGTTGCTCCCTTGACATTTTAGTTTTCAAACCACTTGCCAAATACAGAGTTGGTATTTAGGGAGTTGCTCCCCCCAAATCATACTTTACTTCAAACAATGCTATCATACCTAAGTTCTCACAGTTACCTATTATTAATCAACTATTAGCATAAGGAATTAAAACCCTTCTCCGAAATAAGTGAGAGCAAAGCTCACAGATGGTCTGCTTTTAGGGTTTTATTTGTTCATTTAAAGTTCCCACAGCAAACAACTTCAAAATAGTTGGGCTGTGGCCTACTAGAGCAATTCAGGTTGGACTGAAAAAGCTACGTTGTTGTGTCAGTTCTGGGGGAAAATATTCCCCTTTCTTTTATCAGTTGAGGGGATGGATAGGCTGCCTATCCTTTGAGTTAAACAGTTACCTAAACTCAAAGAGTTCAGTATCACCAACCCTGTTAAGAGCTTAAAACCCACTTAAGTTTCACATGATTTGCAAATGAAAGCATCCCTCCGAGCCTCTACTGCATCTAGATCATATATGACAATTACTGAGCAGGACAGAGAAGTTCTGATTGAATCTGTAATATCGAGGAAGAGTTACAAGTCAAAGCATAAGCATATCAATAATAAATACCAGTGACCACAGTGGCTGCAAAACGGAGACAGCTTGAGTTCTCAGAGGGTTAAGATACACAACTATCATTTTCTTACCTATTTGTTTTCCTCTTAAAAAAAAAAAAAAAAAAAAAAGTTAAGTTTGGGAAGGGTTTGGCTAAACATTTTAAAGTAATTCTACCAAAAGTATTAAAAAAAAGGCATGTAGATCACTTGTTTCAAGAATAGTTTTATACAGGTGTTTCACAATACACAATTGGATTGATTTTACAATAATTAGATCCTCAGTAAGATACTGCACAATATACTACTATACTAAACAACAACAAAAAAGTCTAATTACCATTAGCACAGTTCATAGTTTATTCCACTGTCTTCAAATTTCTTTCTCCAACTTTGTCAGCATTTCATTC
Organism: Galagoides demidoff; assembly: GCA_963574575.1. NCBI lineage: Eukaryota > Metazoa > Chordata > Mammalia > Primates > Galagidae > Galagoides > Galagoides demidoff. The sequence continues at coordinate 36,179 of CAUYQV010062089.1, forward strand.
AGCATGGTTTTACTTTCTCCAGCATTGTCTTCCCTTCTCAAAAAGAGTGTCATTAAATTTTGATGTCTTTATGTACATATAATCATTATCCTCATTTTGTCAATAAACAATGTCTTAAATAGCACTGGTCCTGCGTAGCCAAAAGGGATGAAATGTATTTTTAAAACATGCAACATTATCTGATATTTTAAGTTTTGGTGTTTAAAAATCATACACATTAATAATGGAACCAACTGAATACCAAGTGTCTTGCTATTCCTTAGACTGTCCAACAAGCAGGCCTTGTAATATGAAAAATAAAGGGTCTGATCTGAGCCATGGAAAAGGTGTCAGTCACTCACCTTGAGGAAGTGCATTTTCTCTTTCAGGTCACTTCATATTGCCAAGAGCAAGGTATAATGTTTCCTTGATTGATACCAGGAGGATCAAGGTCAGTAATTTTCAAATTAGGGCTCATTCAAATACCATCCTAAAACCTTCCTTGTAAAATCTCAGGTTAGGAAAATAGATATCTATTATTATGACAGAATTTACCATCAAAACTTTCCTAAACTGAAGCAAGAAGACATACAAAGTATAACTACAGCAACTGTAAAAGCATCTTGCATCCTTGGAGGGGGAAGTTTTTAAGGTACCCCCTTCTGTCCCTCCCATCCTTCAATTATTTCATTTTGTGGGGTTATCTCGATTTTATTTAAGGCCCTAGGTGCTGATTTTGGCTTGGTCATTGTTTTATACTAATCAAACTGCAACCTTTCTCTTAATAGTTAACAAAGCATCATTCATACATAAATGTTAATTAAAATCTTAAGTTTTTATAAGTTTATATCTGATGTTGCTACATCATTATAATGCTTTCCATTAAAGAAAAAAAAGCTGCAAGTCTTCACTTACAGTACCATGCACTATGAGTAGCTAAGGCATTCATTTGGCACTAGAGAGAAAATTACAGATACAGCTAATTTTACTTTCATTATCATTTTTAACATCGATAGAAATACATGTGTATCCTTTGCTTGAATTTCTGTGAAGCTTAAACAATAATCACAGAATACTCTTTTGACAGTTAAAATATTGCCATTAAAACAAAACAAAAAGCGATAAAGACCTCTGTACAGCCTGTCAGAATAAGTGACATTATGTGGATGAAAACTTTACAGCTCTCAGACAGAAATACCTTTCAAGTGGCATTGAGAATTATTAGCATCAAAAATACTTAATTTCCTATACTATACTAGTGATTTTTCTACTTCTTGTCACAGACTAATTTAAAAAAGTGAAAAAAAGTCAAAAATATCCTGGTTCCTTTTCATCTGTCCATAAATACCTTCTTAGGCAGGTACAAATAACGCCCTATAGAAAGTATTTTCCAAATTTTAAAATAGGATACAGGAGGAAAGGGAAAAGGAGACAAAACAGAACGGATGACTATATTGTGACAATCTGTTACATAAGAAAACAGCACTCATATAATTTTTATATGTCTGTGAGCTGAATCCAATGCAGACTGCTGTAATTTAGATAAATTACATTAAAACAGACTTGGAAGAATTCAATCCTAAAGGCAGAGTTCATCAACATATTTGGAAAAATCGGTTTAAGATCTTTACTACTTTGTATATACTCCCCAGAATAATGCAACAATTACTATGAATTTAACTTTAGAAATGTGTAACTATTATTAAATCAGCACATTTTTCAAATTAATCTGTAGCTATATTTTAAATCCTCTCCCATTAAAAGATGCTGTGTCACTCCACATAAATAACGGAGGAGTGAAAACTATCTACAGCAGTTTGGCATGTGCAGAACACCTGGATATCCCATTACATTGAATGTTCCTTTTTAGTTCTTCTTCATGCAATCCACAAAACTGCTGCATGGACAACACACTGACATAGGCTGAAATACTTTTGTAAGCAGCTGTTTAAAACATCATCAATTTGAAAACATTAAAGTCCCTGCTGCATAAACAGAATATTTTATACTCATTCCTTAAAAAATAAAAAATTAAAATTAAAAAAAGAAGACAAATAGTTAGGTGACCAATATCCAAACACCTTAGGTAACAGCTACACCTAAACAATGTGGCTTTGTTTAAAGTGTGTTTGAAATCAATTACCATATGAAGCAAGAAGACCAAATACAGAACTGAGGAAGCATGGGCTGGGAGGAGGGGGGGAGTAGAATTTATGAACACATAATTCTATTGTCTGTGATTAAAGTCCTTTACTTTTTAGCACCACATTAAACGATTTTACATATCCAGTCACTTAATGAAATCCAACAAACTCTTCAAGAGTTCTGGGGATCTGGTCTTGGTAGTTAATGTCATTAGCCCGAACTGCTCGGGCAGCCAGGCACTTGAGACTCATCTTCATTTGAGTTTTAAGTAGTATTTCAGATACCCCAGTTGTACTTTTGTCTAGCGGAGTCTTGTTCTGCTTATTTGTCATGTCAGTGTGAGCGCCAGCTTCAACTAGGCTAATGATGATAGAGTGCAAGGTCAAAAAATCACTGATGGGCCTATTGTACTGAACGATAATATGAAGGGCACTGTTTCCCTCATTGTCCACAGCATTCACCTCAGCACCACAGTCCAGCAGGAGCTTGGTGACAAGTGCATTTGGAAAGCTGCAGACGTCATTGGTGTGGAAATCATCAACTGGGGTATTCGAGTTGACAGCTAAATGCAGCAAAGTGAAACCTTCACGAGTTCTGGGATCAAGGTGAATCAGGTTGTAGATCTGCTTGTTAATTTTGCACTGATCTTCTTCACTACACTGTGTTTTGGTGGAGATGCACACTAAGTACAGAAAGGTATAGAGATTACATTCGTAATTGTCCATAGCATTGTGGACATCAGCGTCAGGAATATTTTTCACTCTGTTCATACTCTGTTCTATTTCCAAGACGCTGCATCTCAAAACACATTCTATGTCTGGGGCCTTCACAGTTTCATTCAAGTGTATCATTTGTGAGAAAACTTGAGCAAATCGAAGAAGATCCTTGTGGGTGTTCCTATTACCTTTCTGCCTAAGGTGCAGGGCATGAAGCCACAGTTTGATACAATGTTCAAATTCCATGTTATCCGCATAAACAGCCCCCCTGTAAATAATGGGATGAGAAACATCTATATTGTCAGCACCTAAAATCCGTTCCCGAACTATAAGGCCTTCCATATGAAGAGCATCTCTGTCTTGCCGAATGGATTCCAGTTCCTGAGGAGTTCTACATTCAGTTCTATTCCCATAAGCATGGATTGGTGGGAGAACCTCCTTTTCAAGAATGTTATCACCGTCTTGAAACCTCTCCAACATAGCTAAATATAGATAGTGGTATGTCTTCATAATGTCATAGTTCTCACGGTCATTTGCAAAGGAGGCACCCAAGAGTTCCAAAGCTTCAATCCGACTCCTTCGGTCACAGTCAGCATGAGATAGTAACAGCTCAACGACATCAGCTTTACAGCTTTCGGCAGCTACTTTCAATGGTGTCATCCCATGGCCGTTCACTACTATAGCAGCACGCCATTTTATCAGCTCTTTCACAATATCTATGTGCCCGGCTTCAGCTGCAAAGTGCAATGCTGTGGCTCCACAATGTGCTTTAGCATTGGGATCAGCACGTTGTTCTAAAAGGTACCTGACCACATCGGTGTGTCCCTTGTATGCTGCAATCATTAGGCAGGTGTTGTCATACTTGTTGGCAATGCTGATGTTGGCATTATTTTCAACCAAATATTTCACAATATCCAGTCTGCCATCAAAGCATGCTGCCCGCAGGGGGGTCGAGTTAGTCACTGTAGTATGGTTCACGTTGGCTCCATGGCTGACTAGAAGTTTAACAACTTCAAAATGTCCTGCTCCAGCTGCACACCAAAGAGCAGTGGCACCATCAATGACATACCTACACATGAAAAGAATAAACAGTTAGATAACAGAGGCCACAGGCCCTGACATAAGTTTAAAGGATGCATTCTTCTGCACCAACCAAGGCCCTACTCTCCAGAACATTAATACATCAGTTTTGGTGAAAATAAAAACAAGTTATTTCAATAAAGCAATCTGCATAGTACTTGTACCTAGTAAGAGCTCAATAAATGCTAGATATTACTATTAAACCTAAAACAAACAAAAAGGGTGGCACCTGTGGCTCAGTGAGTAGGGTGAGGGCCCCATATACCAAGGGTGGCAGGTTCAAACCCAGCCCCGGCCAAACTGCAACAAAAAATAGCCAGGCGTTGTGGTAGATGCCTGTGGTCCCAGCTACTCGGGAGGCTGAGGCAAGAGACTCGCCTAAGCCCAGGAGTTGGAGGTCCTGGGAGCTCTGACACCATGGAACTCTACCCAAGGGCAACAAAGTGAGACTCTGTCTCTAAAAATAATAATAATAATTTAAAAAAAAACAGTAAAGAATCACCAACTTACAAAAGTAAATACAGAGGCAACATGGAGGTATGTAACTGCTTTACCATCAAGTTGGCCCACTAGCTTTTTAGAGCATTATCATGTTCCTCCTTCCCAGGACCTTCCAGATATCACAGTTCCTCATAATTATGAAAGCCAACCCAATCCCTCCATTAGCACTGTGACACAAACTACTACAGGAAGAAAAACTTCTCCTAAGCTAGTCAAATATACTTATTCTACCACAGCAATGAGAATAATTATTGTTCCATATAATATGGACAGATGACATACACATGATGCTAACCAAAGAAGTCAAATGAATATAGCATACACACAGTATATTATTTATTATATTTACATGCCTATCTGGAGTATTAGAAGTAAAGATACTGGTGATTTTTGGCAATAGGCAGTAAATGGGAAACAACACAAATGGGACTAAATTAAACAAATATATTTATTTTGTGAAATCTTTATACATATATAATTAGTACATTTTTCTCTGTTATACGCCAATTTAAAAGTTTTAAAAACAGGCCAGGTACACTGACCCACGCCTATAATCCTGGCACTTTGGGAGGCCAAGAGAGAGGATCACTTTTGGCCTGGAATTCAAGACACCAGCCTGGACAAATATACCTGTATGTGTATATATATACCACGTGTCTATGTGTGTTCCTTAAAGCATTATAGGAAAAAACCTATTACAGGAAAAAAATACTAATAGCAAGAAACAATTAGCATTTTTTGGAAAATTAAGCAGGTATCTTCTCTGACATGATTAGACTTGTACTACATGCTTGTGACTTAATAAATGAACATCTGATATGTGCTAGGTTTATTATTTAACATACAAAATCAGACTCTTGCTAGAAGTCCAGTCTTCCCCATCTTTTCACCTTCAATTTTTCTCCAACCTCAATTTTCTAGATTTTATTCTATTACTGACCAAAAGACCTGAAGAAAGATTTAGATCTGTATTATTAGAACAAAAAAATGTATTTGGGGCTCGGCACCTGTAGCTCAGTGGCTAGAGTGCCCGCCAATGGGCCACATGCCCCAGGACTGGTGGGTTCAAGCCCAGCCTGGGCCAGCTAAACAACAATGACAACTACAACAACAACAAAAAGCTGGGCGTTGTGGCGGGCGCCTGTAGTCCCAGCTACTTGGGAGCTAAGGCAAGAGAATCATGTAAGCCCAAGAGTTTGAGGTTGCTGTGAGCTGTAACACCAAAGCACTCTACCAAAGGCGACATAATAAGACTCTGTCTCAAAACAACAAGAACAACAAAAAAATGTATTTGGAAATGTTAAAGGAAAGCCAGATCAAAAGCAGTTATCAAAAACTTTACTAGTATTTTATCTCCCATCAAGTGAAAAATACAATTCCCCTGGTACTATGGTTTGAATGTGTTCCCTCCAAAATTGCATACTGCCAATGAGATACAATTTAGAAGTGATAGATGGGCTCGGCGCCTGTGGCTCAATCGGCTAAGGCGCCAGCCACATACACCTAAGGTGGCGGGTTCAAATCCCCAGCCCGGCCCGCCAAACAACAATGATGGCTGCAACCAAAAAATGGCCGGGCGTTGTGGCGGGCGCCTGTG
>CAUYQV010062091.1:0-26802 GCA_963574575.1 Galagoides demidoff
TTAATATTCATTACAATCCCTCTGCACATGCTCATTGGACATCAATGACTTCATTAATCCATTTAAACATCTTATGACCACCTGCCCTGTAAGTAGCTCCTCCCTGGTAATCTGATAATCCACCCAACATACACCTTTAAGCATAACCCTTTCAATACAACCCGGTTTAACATAACTTAATGAAGAACATGTTGTCAGTTATTACTTTCTTTGTTTTTATCTGATGATGCCTGAGGCTACAGGGGAAAGAGACAATTTGAATGTCCATTCTACTGACCATGCCATTTGGAGGCAGTTGCTTCAGATCTTTAAGCAAAGCATAGAGAAACTTCTTGGGCATACAGGAGTTTGTGTCAAACCTCTGCTCCCATGTAGGTCTTAAGTCAGGGGGAGTTTGCTGGAGCCTTTTATAAGGAATTCTCAGGCTGGACTTCTCAAAAGCCTTTCATGAGCCCAGGTTTCATCTATGCCATTAGATACCTGTATGCATTGGGTAAATTCCTCTTCTCTTGAGGTCCCCTAGCACATTTCCATTCTCGGACCTGTCAGCAAGTGACCTTTGTCACTTACCACAGATCAGAAAAGGTTATTACATTCCCAGACCTGTCAGCAAGCGACCTTCATCACTTACCACAGATCAGGAAAGGTTACTGATGGGTATCTGGCCAGTTTTCCAAAGGGCTTTTTCATTGGCCTTATAAAGTCAACCTTAATTCTTTAATGCAGTCTGGAAATGCTATTCCAGCCAAAGCCTTGCTCATGTTAGACCTGCCACTAACCTGGCCACATGGACTGACTCAGTTTCTTACAAGTATGCCTGCACAAAATCTTTTCACTGCTCTCTCTCAAGCAGCTTTTTTGGCAAGAGGCATATAGACATTTCACCTATATGTGTGTGTGTGTTTTTAAATGAGACAGAGTCTCAAGCTCTCTCCCTGGGCAGAGTGCTGTGTTGTCATAGCTCACAGCAACCTCCAACTCTTGGGCTCAAGAGATGCTCTTGCCTCAGTTTTTCTATTTTTAGTAGAGACAGGGTCTTGCTTTTTGCTCAGGCTGGTCTTGAACTCTTGAGCTCAAGAAATCCACCCACCTTGGACTCCCACAGTGCTAGGATTATAAGCATGAGCCACCGCACCCAGCCTCTCTTTCTGTTTTTTGAATATAGGCATTTAATATGATAAATTTCCCCCTTAAGACTGCTTTTGGTATATCCCAAGTGTTTTGTTGACTTGTGTTTTCATTGTTGTTATGTTGAGGAATTTAACAATTTCCTCTTTTATCTCTTCCTGAACCCAACTATCATTTAGCATAAGGTTGTTTAATTTCCATGTTGTTGTGTGGGAATGAATGTTTTTGTTGGAGATGATTTCCACTTTTATTACTTTGTGATCTGAGAAGATACAAGGTGTAATTTATTTTCTTTTATTATGCTGAAGTTTGATTTGTATCCTAGAATGTGGTCAATTTTGGAGTATGTATCATGGACTGATGAGAAAAATGTATATTCCTTAGCTTTAGGATGGTGTGTTCTGTATATGTCTATAAATCCCATTTTTTCCAGGGTCAAATTTAATTCCTTTGTATCTTTGTTTACTTTCTGTTTAGAGGATCTGTTCAGTTGTGTCAGGGGTGTGTTAAAGTGCCCAGTTATTATGGTGTTATGGGATATCATCATATAGCTCAGACCCATCAAGGTCTATTTCATAAATCTGGGAGCATTTAAGTTGTGTGCATAAATATTTAAAATTGAAATGTCTTCTTGTATTGTTCCTTTGGTCAGTAAAGTGTCCATCTTTGTCTTTCTTAACTTAAGTTGCTTTAAATCTCCTTGTATCTGAGAATAAGATTGCAACCCCTCCTTTCTTCTGATTTCCATTTGCTTGAAATACTGTTTTCCTCCCCTTAACTCTGAGTCTTGATTTGTCCTTCAGGGCTAGGTGTGTCTCCTGGAGACAGCATATGGATGGTTTATTCTTTTTTTAATCCAATCAGCCAGCCTGTGCCTCTTCAGTAGTGGATTCAGTCCATTTACATTTATTGATGAAATTGATAAGTGTGCTGGAGTTCTATTCATTACATTTTGTGAAAGTCTGTTTTGTAGTTTTGTCCTTTGTGCCATTTTGGAAGCTCACTTTTGGCCTTTAGCCTCAGGGTGTTTACCTTGCTGGTGGTCCATTGTGATGTTCAGTATTGAGAATAGATCTAAGTATTTTCTGTAGAGCTAGTCTTGTGGCAAATTTCCTCAGTGTATATACACAAAAGATCTGATTTTTCCATTAATTTTGAAGCTCAGTTTAGCAGGATAAGGGATTCTGGGCTGAAAATTATTTCATTTGAAAGTGGATGACCGGTTTGTCGCCTGTGGCTCAAGTGGCTAAGGCGCCAGCCACATACACCTAAGGTGGTGGGTTCGAATCCAGCCCAGGCCCACCAAACAACAATGAAGGCTGCAACCAAAAAAAAAAAAATAGCCAGGTGTGGTGGTGGGCCTCTGTGGTCCAAGCTACTTGGGAGGCAGAGGCAGGAGACTCGCTTGAGCCCAGGAGTTGGAGGTTGCTGTGAGCTGTGATGCTACAGCACTCTACCCAGGGGGACAGCTTGAGGCTCTGTCTCAAAAAAAGAAAAATACATTTCTCTCCCTTCCTCCTCTGTTCACCTCTGTGCCCATTATGTTTCACTCCCAGAATTTTCTGCATCAATGTATTGCTAATGTCACTGTGTTTAGTTATAATGCATTTCCTAAATATAATAAGATAAAAATAATATCTGAGCAATCATCTCTTCTCCTGGAATTTTGGAGTCATCTATCATTTTAACCCCTTATTTTAGTGCACAATATCAGACGATCTTGTCACCAGTAGATGATGTATGATCATTGATGTCAACATATCCTTATTTAAAGTCTAATTTTTACTTTTCTCAGAATGATTATTTTCCTGTATCTATTCCTCCCAGGCAAAGAGAAAGAGACATCTATGTTAACAGAAAGACAGCTATTAAATGTACAAAATGATAGCAGTATAAATCCTTTTAAAGATTCATCTTCCTTCATTTGCAGACTTATATTTGTGGTGGGGAAAACAGAATGATGAGGTTTATTTTTATTTTGTTTCAATGTACTATTAAACATTTCCAAAGTGGAATTTTATTAACATTATTATCATATATTCAACTTTCCTTTTTTTAGATATTTCTGTATACCTGCAAATTCTAAAATAACATAAGTATCTTAGATTAGTATCAGAAATCCAGGAAAGGGTGTGGAAGGTGCATGTGTTTATAATAAGAATATCAATAAATGACTTCATTTCTGCCATCACTAGGTGCTGTGTGGGTAGAAGATCTGTGCTGTATCCCAACCCCATTAAAAGTCATGTCTAAAAACACTTGTTCATCAGAGAGTATTTTTCATAGTTGAAAGTTGAATTCCCTCCAGGCAATGCTCTACTGATCAATTGCTTTGATTTCCAACAGATGTAAGAAGTAGTTAATGTCTCCCTTGTGTGTGAAATCATATAGGTTTCATTTATTTCAGTGTTAATCCAAGAATTTTTTATTCCTTCTAGTCTTGGTCCTGGGAGATTGTAACATCTTCCCTGTGCCATTTCCTGACTTTTAATGCCTTTTTGTTCAATGTATTAATATGAATTGATAGACTTTCTGCAGAAGGTGTATATATGTATATACAGACACCTGTCACTGATGAAAACGAGTATATTTATCAATCCCAATGTGCAATATTACACACCACCCCTCCAAGAAACTCAATACCAAATAAACATTTGCTTTGAGCAAAAGATCCATCTCTTTCTATTTTTCATTTATTTATTCATGTGCTCTTTTACTCAAATTATAATTAACTCTGAGACAGGCCCCCTTCTAGGTCTCTAATCTGATAATACTTAGATTGTTTGCCATGTAATTCAGAATACTGAGTTCAAGTACGAGTGATTTTGTGTCCATACAAATTATATTCTGAGCCCAAATATATCAACAATGGAATTTCTTAGGAAGCTAGTAGTACTGCTCACCTTCTGTTAAACTCCACCCTTGGAACCTTACCTATGGGAGCCATGTTGTGGGAACCTTCCCCTCTTGCCATCTCACAGACAATTCACTCTTATGCCTGCCCCTGTCCTTGCTATCTCACTCTCTCCCACTCTCTCTCATCTCCTTCTATCTGTCTATCTTCGAGCAGAATCTAATAACTTAGAAGCAGGTTATTTTATTTGGGAGATGATTCCAAAAGGACAGTAGGAAAATGAGACAGGTTAAGGGGGAAGCTAATGAAGACTGTGTGGATGGAGACTGACTTCTCTGAACAGCTCAAAGCCAAGAGGGTCTCTTTCCAAAACATTAGAACTTTGTATCAAACCAACAGAGGCTGAGGACTTTCTTCCATTGACTGTCATCTCCTCAGCTCTTAAACAAAGAACTCAGCAGCATTAGCTCACTGTATTTTTGGATTGAATTTGTAGGGCAGACCATGCTTTTGTGGCCAGCTCAAGTCCTCATGCAAATAATTAGAGATAGGTTTTCTTGCTTGTGACTATCAAGGCTACAGGTGAACTTGCAGGTGGGCAAGGAAATACAGACCAGAATAGACACTTCCTGCTTCACTGTCAATTTGTGTTTATATTGAGCTACAATCCCCGGTTGCCTGTGTAGGTAGACGGTAATAAATGCAAGGATAGAGAAGTGGAAGCTTTATAATTTTATGGAGCAATAAAGCATTCATGTTAAAATGGCAGTTTCTTATTTTCTGGTTGCTGCCAAGTTTGCTTTTATAGCCAAGGGCCAGACGGAGGGACGGAGGATCTAATCTGAGGTGCACAGGCTTACTTCCTTCGCTACTCTAGGATACCTCCATGAGGCCATACTCCAAAGGGTAGGTTGAGATGGTTCTTTACCTTTCCCTGATGTTTTTCAGATGAGAAAATTCATGCTCAGAAGGTAAAAATTGTTTTTGGTATGTTTATTCTTTTTCTTATTAGCTGAACACACAGATCACCGAGAGCAAAGAAATGCCGTGTCCTTCTGTGCCTGGGGGAGAGGACTGTGATTATTGGGCTTATCGTCTCCTCTTTTTTTAGCAGCAATTACATAGCATGTCATTAATTTTAAATCCTCCAGAAACTCTTCCTATGGATGAAAATTATGTGCTTTATCATAAGTGTAATAAGCCAGTCACAAAAGGACAAAGACTGCATGATCCCATATATATGAGGCGTCTATGATGGAAGCAGAAAATAGAAATGTGGTTGTCAGGGGTGAAAAGGAGAGTGGGGGAGGGGCTAAAAGGGTCCGAGAGATGCTGTTCAAGGGTATAAAGTTACAGGGAAGCAAATGAAAAAGTTCCAGAGAACTGCTATGTAACATCACACTTAGAGGTTTACAACGCCTTATTGTACTGTACATGACAAAGGTGTCAACACCACTTGGGGAAGAGACAGTCTCATCGATGAATGGTGCTGGGGAAACTTCATATGCAGAAGGATAAGACTGGACCCCTACCTCTCATCATGTCTGATGCTCAACTCCAAGTGTGTTAATGACTAAAATGTAGAGGCCCCAACTATGGATTTACTGGGAAAAAAAGAGGAGAAAAGCTTTGTAATATTAGGTTGGGGAAGGGTGTTTTAAATAAAACCTCAAAACCACAGATGACAAAACCAAAAAGGGACAAATGGGATTACATCCCACTAAAAAGTTTCCGTACAGCAAAGGAAACAACAGAGTGAAGAGAGAGACACCTACACAATGAGAGAAGACGTCTGAGAACTGTGCATCTGACCAAGGGTGGATGCCCACAACGTATAAGGAAATTACAGAACTCACCACAAAAAATGATTATGACACAGGAAAAATGGCCCAGCAGACATCTGTCAGAAGAAGACATATGAATGGCCAACAGGGAAATGGAAAATGTCCAACTTCACTAATTATCAGGAAAATGAAAACCAAAAGCACATTGAGATACCACCTCACTCCAGGTCAAACGGCCACTGTCAAAAAGACAAAAGGAAATAGATGTTGGCAAAAAATGTGAAGAAAAGGGAACACATACACACTGTTGATAGGATTGTAAACTGGTATTGACATTACAGAAAACAGTATGGAGGTGCCTCAAAAAATCCAATAGACCTCCCATAGAATCCCAGATAATCTCACTACTGGGCATCATCCAAAGGTAATGAAGCCAGTATGCCCAACTGATGCCTGCACCACCCTGTACATTGCAGTTCTATCTATAACAGCCAAAGCCAGCCTGAGGAAATCTATCTCAGTGCCCAACAATGGATGGGTGAATCAAGAAAACATGGTAAATACACAATGAGTATCAAACAGCCATAAAAAAGAAAGTCATTTTTCACAACATGGATGAACCTGGAGGACATCACCTTAAGTAAAATAATCCAGACACAACACTCCACAATCGCATGTGCAATCTCGGAAAGAAAGTTAATATCACAGTGGCAGAGAGAAGAACAATGGCTGTCAGAGACTAGGGGCTGGGCGGGGTGGGGGGATGTGGTAACAGGTGCAGCTGCAGTAAGCTCAGGGGAAGCACTGGTGTTCTGGCACACAGAGGATGTCTGTAGCTTTAACTGCGAGTTATTGTGCGTTGCACAGTGGCCAGGAGAAGGCTTGTGAATGTTCTCACCACAGAGAATTGACAAATGCAAGAGGTGATGAGTATGGTGACTACTCTGATTTGATCACCACACAACATGCATGGAAATATCAAATTTGTACTCCATTAACACGTGCAATTATGATGCATATACTAGAAATTTTTAAAAAATGGTTTAAAAGGTAGATCTCATGATATGTGTCTTTATCATAAGAACAAATACATAAGTAAATAAATAAATACACACACCAGAGGTTTTGTCAGCCTTGATCTGTCCTTCTATGATGCTGCTGCTCCATTAAATTGTCATATTAGGCAGTGGCTCACGCCTGTAATCCCTGCATTCTGGGGCCAAGGCAGGTGAATTGACTGAGCTCGTGAGTTCAAGACCAGCTTGAGAAAGAGTGAGACCCTGTTTCTAAAAAATAGCCAGGCACTGTGGTGGGTACCTGTAGTCCCAGCTACTTGGGAAGCTGAGGCAAGAGGATCACTTGAGCCCAAGAGTTTGAGGTTGCTGTGAGCTGTGATGCCACAGCACACTATGAGGATCAAGGAAAGTGAGACTTTATCTAAAATAAATAAATAAATACGTGTAATGTTGTACAGCCACAAAAAAAATGCAGTAGTTAAGTGTTGTTTTAAAATTCCAGACGTGGGTCTAAGAAACTACTCAGAGAAGGAAAAATAATTTTCGGGGAAGAGATATATCTCCAACAATGGAGTATGAAGTTGTAAAATTCTTAGAATTGACACTATTTATGACAAATCAAAGGAATAATCAATAAACTATTTTGGTGTTTCTTTCACTTATTTTCTGCTTAAGCCAATTCATCATATATGAGTTATATACATGGTGGGAACAGTTCAAATGTCCCCAATTATTATAAAAAATAAAATAAAACTACACATAGGCACACACTTTAAATGAAGGCATCTATATTCAGTGCCATTAATCACATATTGACACAGATCAGTGCACGATTAGCTTATTCAAAGAATAAAACGTGTGGATATTTTGTAGACACTTTCTCAGCCTTTTTCTAAAACCCTTCTTATAACAACACAGCAGTTGGACAAGACTGGCCGAGACTGAAGTTTGCCTCTGAAACGAAGGTTAGGCTTGATATTCAGAGACAAGAGCAGCTGTTATTTCCTTGGGGTAGCGTGGGAACTCTGGGGTCAGTGGCAGAGGAGCAGCCTCCCCTATTACACCCTTACTCATACGCTTGATGTAAACCACAAGAGAAAAGATAATGAAAGAAAATTTAGAAATGTACATGAGGCAGGCTTTTCAATATAAGATAGGTCACTCAAAAGTCATAAAGGAAAAGATTTTTAAAAATCCTCCTACATTAAAAAAACGCACAGCTCATGATACCTTAAAATAAGTTCGAAACACAAATTAAAGACTGTGATAAATATTTGCCTCACATAAAACATAAATAATATTAGTATTTCTAATATGAATTATTTCCTATGTTGATATGAAGAAATCGAAAAAGGAAAGACAAATATGGGAAAGGTTACACTAGGAAAAACACTAAAAATAAATCCAAATTGTGCATAAACACAGGCAAAGATACATTAGCTTCCTAGGTAGTTAGGGCCGTGCAGATTCAGCCAGAGATTATGATTTTCTAATTTTGTTTCTTATTTGGATTAAACATTCTCAGGCTTCCTGCCTCTCCATTACGTGATCAGATTTATTACACTCCCCATATGTCCATACCCCCTCCATGCACAGGCCCTGGTTTACCAAAGTCATGCAGAGTGTTCGGAGCTTGTGAACTAATTTATGGCATCAAATCCTTACAGGACCTGAACTATTGTTTTCTCTTCAGTCTCTTCTCTATCTCTGATCTACTTTCCCTTTCTGCTACCATCACTTAGCCTCTTTCTTAGGAAAGCCTTCGGATCTTGGCGTTATTATCTGCTCTGCTTGTAAAGGTCCTTCTCTTAACTCTATCCAACCCTCAAACGTAACTTCCTGATTCAGGTAAAATACTCCTGCTTAGTGTTCAAAGCCCCTGTTATCTTTTTTCTGTAGCAATGTGTATACTTTTAGTTAATTAAATATTTACATATGGCACCATAAAGCAGTGTTACATCTAGGAAGGGGCACATCCGTGGGCAGGATAGACAACTTCGTGTTATTTAAATCTTTTCAGTGGAAATATATTTGCCAATTACGAAAGTAGTTTTATGCGACTTGGTTTGTTAACAGTTTAAAAGTTTTAAGTCCCACTAAAATAATGCCCTTGGATTATTATCTGCTGTTTACTTCTGTATGCTCAGGGTGCAGCATGTGCCCTTGGACACTGCAGATCTGTGGACTGTCTCACTGGTGACAATTGTGCTGTCAAAGTGCCCTGTCAGGGGAGATGATCATCTCCTGCACTCCAGGCTTTTCGTGGTTGTTAGGACTCCAGGTAGGCTTTGTTCTACAAGGCCACTCTCTACAGCTGATATATCTAAACTTCCATTTGTATAAACTCCAGGAATTTATTTATTTTTTTACTTCTTAAGGTTTTTAACATTTCTATACTGTCTTCTGAGATAGAAATGCAACATCTCCATCATGCAGATGGGTTGTGTGAACCAAAATAAAGAACGGGACTTGTCTTAGATACTGCGTTTATGGAAGGCCACCAATGTGCCGGGTCGTGTAGGAGGGGCTGAACGTGTGGAATAATTGAAACAATCTCCTGCATTTAAGAAGTTTTCATTTTGCTGGAGGACCTGAATGCTTACAAAGGACTTTATTTCTATCATGCTGTTCACTTTTTTTCCCAGTATAACAAAGAGACATTTTTATTAAGATCAAAGAGAAAGCTTGGAGCATTTCCAGAGAGGGAGGTGACAGAGACATCGTGTTCAATTTTTCTACTGAGTGTTGGGCTTTCTTAGTGATCACTGAAGGAAGGGCTGAGGCGTCCCAGTGGGCTGGAAAGAGCAAGTGGGAAACAGCAGTGCCCTGGGGTTTTCATGACTCACGTTTGGGGGCCTCTCCCAAGAAAGCAGGCATTACTTTTAAAATTATTTTTATCCCAGATCACATAGAAACTAGTGGCTAATCAAGGACTAGAAATGAGAAATACTGAGTTTATTTATTTATTTATTTATTTTGAGATGGAGCCTCAAGCTATCCTCCTGGGCAGAGTGCCATGGCATCACAGCTCGTAGCAACCTCCAAATCCTGGGCTCAAGTGAGTCTCCTGCCTCTGCCTCCCAAATAGCTGGGACCACAGGCGCCTGCCACAACGCCGGGCCATTTTTTGGTTGCAGCCATCATTGTTGTTTGGCGGGCCGGGCTGGGGATTCGAACCCACCACCTTAGGTGTACGTGGCTGGCGCCCTAGCCGATTGAGCCACAGGCGCCGAGCCCTGAGTTTTGATGTAAAACCTTTTCTGTTCTGTTGATCATGGTGACCGTTTTGTTACAGTTGTTGCTACCAAAGCTCCCATTACCCCTGCGGTTATCTTCACCACCACTAAGCTCATTTGTCACCCCTCTCTGAACATAGCCCAAGGTGTCATATAAATGATACCATATAATAAAGAGAAACAGAGAATGGGGTGAGAGTTGCAAATAGGGAAATAAGACAGGGAATTGACTCACTGCTGTGAAAACAAGAAAAAAAATAAATATATATAATATATACATATATACACACATAAAACTCATTCTATTAACTGAGATTCTGATGACCATTCTTCTCAAATGCACCATGCTCACCCCGAGTTCCTGCTACACAGACAGACCCTGCAGAGATTCAGAATGTCCCTCAGAGAGACAGACACCCTCTGCACTCTCATTATATCAATGATCCAAAAAGTCAACGGACGTGGCTTTGACATTTGATTGATAAGAATAATATACCCAGTATTTCCAGTTCTGCTGGTATGTTGATATTTTAGTTTTTAGTACGAATTTCTTTTTTCTTAAAGGAAAAATCAACCAGCTGTTTTCTGATCTGTTAAAAGAAATAACAGCCTTTCCCATTACTACCACATACTTTATGGGTCTGGGTTGATTATTGACCCGCAAAATCTCAGTTCAGATAGAGCATCTCGCTGCTCAATGAAGTCTTCCATTTTACACAATTTTCTACCTGGACTTGCCAAAAAATACAAATGTAGTCTTGATACAAATGCCAACTGCTGCTTTATGTCAGAATAATTTATTTGCAAACTTTAATAGAACTGTTAGGCTTCCAAGACCCTTTAAATTAGGTAACCCCATGCCTTCCACTATATCCTCACCCCAGTATGGACCCCAGCATCAACTTGCAAGTCTACATGGGGCTCAACGTGGGCACCACGAGAGTAAGCACAGAGAGTGTGTGTAGGAAAGGTGACAATATCGTCTTCCCCAAGTCTCACTCTGACCTGTCTTCTCCCTTTGACTGGTGAGGCCAGTTACAGTAATCTGTTCACCCAAGGCTACCTAGATCCCTTCCAGATTTTTCTTTGTAGGGAGATCCAAGAGGTCATGGGAAATCTGACCTCCAGTTCAATAAACACACATAATTCAATTGACTCAAATGAATGCTCAGGAGTTTCTATCTGACTGCCTTTCTGTTCTGTTCGAGAGTCTTTACCTTAACTAGATGGAGTCTTCCCGGGGACAGCAATGTGTCTGTATTGATTATACCTACAGCCACCGCGGTTCCGTACTACGTGAAGGTGCGTAATGCAAAATGTGAAATAAATTCACCCGCCATCCTTTGGAGCACCCACCTCATCCCCGGCTCTATATTCTCCCCTCTATTACTGAATACCTGAGTTTTAAATCTCAACCTATAGATTACACATAATTGACAGTTTGGGCCCCTTCATGTCACCCCAAATAACTTACTGTTATGGCCTCTTGTAACGTAAGACATCGTGCATACAAGATGGACCAGTCCAGCTCAATATCCCTGAGTCCAGGGGCTCTCCTGACGTGACTCACTGCTCACCTGTACTTTCTCCTGCTCTCCGCTATTCAGATCTGCGCTAATTGTGCCCCTTTCTCTCTTGGTGAACTCCAGATCTCAGAGACTTACAGTTTTTCTATCTCCCCAAACTCACACCCTGTCTATAGTCCAGGTAGAATGTTAGGATACTTGCAAAACACACCTATCAGCTGTCACCTGGGATGTCAGCAGTCACCAGCTACCACTCCCTGGTGGCAGAGAGTTAATGTGATGTAATCCTTTAATAACCAAAATTCCAGGAATAAAATGGATTCTTAAGCCCTAAGATTTTCCTGGTTCTTGATGTGCCAAGGGATTTTTTGATTGAATTTGGCCAATTTAAGTGCTATGTCAGGAGAGTCTATATCAAGTTTAAGCCTTCTGTTTGGCTGCTTTCTCAGACATCACCTCAGCAGGGACAGTGGTGAGTGCTGCCAGTCTGGAGTAGATGTCCAGGTTTTCCAATTGGCCTCCAAGGACACCAACATGGGTAAAAGGTCCTTTTTAATGTTGCATAAAAGTTGAAAATATAGCTTTTCTCCACTAGGCTGTGACAGATATTATCAGGGCCTGGAGGTTAGGAGTGCCTCTTTGTTGCTCCTGAAATGGCCTCTGTTCATCCACCCTGGGTTCCTGTAGCCTCTTCAACACTGGGTGATGGTCAAAGTCCTGACTCCCCACTACTCCTTCGATATCAGTCCGTCAGTAGGGTGAGGGGTGCTTTGTTACGTCTATGTGATGATGGAAGTCCGTGTCCCCACGTGTTCTCCACTGATACCATGGAAGGTGGCTGTTATCATCGGAAGGGAAGGAACTCTGAGATCCCCTGATCCTCTTTTACATCATCCAGGAGATGGCATGTGAGATTTTAGGGTACTCTTTCCTCGGCTCCCCACTCAGCATTTGCTGGGACAGGCGCAGGGAGGCCGCTGTTTCTGTCAGCACTGTTTGTGCAGAGTAGAGCAGTCACTGTGTGAGAGTGTTTGTGTCTTGCTGAGATGTCCCTTTACTTAATTCCTGACCAGAGAAAACCAACTTTTGTTGGGGCTTTTTTTGTCTTCCCCCATCAGTGTTTTTGGGTCCCTGACCTTTTCAGCTTCAAGTCTGGGATACAACGCAATAAAACAAAAACCTAGAGAAGATACTGACGTGCTGTTTCTTGGGCCTTAAAGCTCAAAGCTAATCTGACTTTTGTTCTTCACCTTGTAGAGCTTCATATACTTGTTTTATGTATAAGGTCACCGTGTCTGGTTGTACTGAGCAGACAGGTGAAAAGAAATTACATTTATTCACCTTCCTAGAACCTAAAATATGCGTACAATTTTTAGAATAACAAAAATAGCTGGAGTTATACAAATATTTTATTCTAGATTTTCTCAAAGTCTATTAACAGTATTATGCTACCTGATCATCAGCGGCCAGGACGTACTGAGTGCGTACTGTGCAGTGCACACTGGCACCTGAATCAGCTGCATTAACTCTAAGCCTTAGAGAAACCCTGAAAAGGAGGTAGTAACATCCCCACTTTAAAGATGAAGGCCAGGGGTTTTAGAGAAGTATTATGCACTAATTTGTTTAAGGGAAAAACGGGTAGCCATCAGTGCCTACTCAAATGCTTTCCTTAAATATACATTTCTCTCAGAGAAAAGTTGAAACTGTGTAAGCTTGATCTGGTTGGACCTCTGTCTTTCCAGTCTCTTGCCCCATCAATCAGAAGACAGAGCCCTGTCTGCTCAGAGCTCCTCTCTCTTCTGAGGAATAAAGGCTGTTTTGCACCTTGGCTGTGCTCTATTGCCTCACATATCAGATGTCCATTTCCTCCAGCCTCCTCAGTTCTCAGACCCAAAGCCTGGGATTGTTTTTATTCCTAGTAAAATCTGCTGGTGGGCAGGTTAAAAAGCATAATGCTAAATGAATCAATGCATTATGTGTTGTAAGAGGGAGATTAATAAAGAGTGCAGTAACAACCACATGAAAACATGCTATGGATTCTCAGCAAAGTCGTTTTGTCAGAGGTATAAAAAGAAATAATGCTAATTATACAAATAATATTAATGACAAGGGAATTTTGAACCGCACGGTTGTTAAACTTTATAAAGCACTTTCACATAGATTATTCCATTTGATTATCACATTATGCCCTAAGGTAGACAGGAAGTACTTGCCATTTCCTTTACAGACAATAGCCTTAGTTTTATAAAGAAACTTCTTGTCCTAGATCAGGAGCTCCTAAAAGGCATAAGCAGAGCTTTTATTCCAAACCCAGCCTCTTTGTTCTCCTCAGATCGCCTTTATAGAGAAATATTGCAGGGGTGTAGACCGGCTCCTGCGTGTGCCAGAGTGTCAGCTGGATTTAAGTCCGGGCCCTGCCAAGTGCTAGCTCTGTTTTCCCGTCTGAGCATGCAGGAATAATAGCATCTATCTTGTGGAGCAGTTCTAGGAATTAAAATTCTTAAAGCATAGTATTTGGCATGTCGTAAGTTGCTCTCTATTAGGGGCACACCAGACTTTATAAATAGGAGCCGAGTTGACACACCAGTGTAACAGAGAAGTGACTCACTTAATGGGAGTTGAAGGAACAGGGAGAGCGTGTTCCCCACTGATGGATTTTGATAGCTCAGGCTGGGCAACAAGCAGGTTACTTCAGCATCAAGTGGGAAGACAAGAATGGCCAACTGAAGGATTTGAATTACAAGGATGTGATAAAAGAAGTGGTTTTTAAATGATTAATCTTTCAAGAGTACATGTGGAAAGTGCAGCTGAGGCAGAGAACTCTTGCTGATTTTCTAAGCCAATCAAAGTCTACACAGTTGGCATGCAAATCTCCTTGATTTGTGTTTCATAAGAGCTCCTGTATAGATCAGTTTTGATAACTTCAAGCTAAATTTTCAAATAGCATATCAGAGTTTAAGGATTCTTTGTTCATTGCAAATAGTCCCAGCAATAAGAAGATTAATTTTCAACAACTCAGTGTGTATGGTGGTAATGTGTTCCCCTGAAACACGATTTTATATCATACCACTGGAGGGGAACAGATTGAACTCAATTATTTCATTCTCGCTCTTATTACTGAAATAGTAAAGCACAACAAAGACACCTTTTTTCTCCCTAATTGCGTATTCTAGCTGCTGGTACTTTGTTGATCCTAAAAATTTCTAATATTGATGTTGAAGTGACAATGTGTCTTTCTGCACCAAAAACAAATGTCAGAAATAAAGCAATTGTGTGGGGAAGAAAATAACAAGTCAAGGTGACTAGAGTTAACTTTAATCTACTGGACATTTCAAAATATCTTGGAGAGAATAATCCAAATGTCCCCAGCATAAGGAAAATATAAATATTTAAATAGATATATCAATTACATTTATGTCCTTATGTGAACATAGTAAATTATGACATGTACCCTGACAATATGTATCTTTGATGTACATGTACATTTATATATATATAAATTAAAAAATAGAAGTTAACTCTAACTATGCTACAGTGAGAAAAGAAACTTCTTGCCACTGCACTTCCTTACCAGAAACAAACACTGGTTAAGAAAGGGAGAATAGAAATGCTTGATTCCAAAAAGAACAGGGGAGGTTTGAAGCAGGTTCATCTATCATTGCTGGTAACCAGGACCTTCTGGGCGGCTACAAGAGACCGGTGATTTGCAGACTGCCAGTTTGCCTTTGTGGAAAGCCTGAGATCAGCACAATCTTCCCCTGTAATATATTTCACAATGCATAGGCAGAAATTGCCATAGTAAAGAAAGAACTCCCTATGTAGGTTCTTGGATCAATTTTTTCCAATAGCACGCATTGCAAAATGCTGCATGGCTCAGTGTTACCTATTAATGTGAATCAGGAAATTAAGAAATGAAAGAATCAAGGTGAGAGGGAGAGAAAGAATAAAAGCATAAAATACTGATAGTTACTCTTTTTTCTGGGTTCTCACACCATCATGAAGCTTTTATTTATGCACTAAGTCTTCACATAAACTTTCTTAACCTGATACATGTGGTTCTTGTAAATAATAGGTTATATTTGTCAAGTATCATATAAAATGTTTGCATCCATCATCTCATTTAAAATAGCTATCAATGATTTAATAAGTCAGTAATTAAATATAGCCATGGTAACTGAGCTAAAAAATTATCTATCCAAGGTAAATTTACAGACATGATAATTGTCAAGATTATCCCTGGGACAACAGTTTTCTTATTCAAATATAGCATGATGGCTACTGGTATCACTGATGTAAACCAGTTGTCTGAAGGAGGAGAGCAAGCTTAATCAGTGTTCTAATTCTTTGATTCCTTCCCCATTTATAAGCTGTCATGCTCCTATAAAAACGACATTTGCCTTCTTGCCACACATCATGCTATTGTTTAAATATGTGTATGAGTGTCTAGATATTTAAATTCAATGTATTGTCATGGTTTAATTATAATTTTATTAATTACTAATAGTTTATGTATTGTTTTATATTTTTCAAGGGTATAGATTTGAAGCTAGTTTCTGTGTACTAGGCATGTTCCTTTAAGTCTTCAAAATCTTCTCTATCTTCTGAAACAACACATCCTAGGCTCACCTTATGTTTTTCATGTCATTTCTCTAAGGAGCCACTGTTTATTTTCATGACAAATGATATTTAGAATCAAGACCTGAGTGCTCAGTAGGCTTATTGCTAGAGGAATGTCCAAAGAGCTCCAAATCAAATCCAAACGAGTTCATTTTTCTTCACATTTTTCTTCTCTCATATTTTTATGTAATGTCTCTCAGAGTTAGGAACTTGGGTGCAAGAGCATCAGTCAATTTACTCATTCTTTCTGTTCCACAGATCCACTGTACAAATACCACTATTAACAATCATGTTTGGAATAAAGTTCAAGAATTCTTGCAGGTTTTGTTTTAAGCCCCACCTGGTAGCCATTCCAGCAGCAACCCAGAGCATGGAAGGGCATCTCAGATCACTGCACCCCAGCCAAGTTGTCCCAGACTAGAATTGCCCATTAACCCATGAAATCATGAGAAATGACAGCAGTTTTATTTGCTATTACTATTTTATGACTTTAAGCTACTGAGTTTTGGAGCGCTTTCTTTATACAGTAGGATGACTTTGTAGTGTTGTCAACCTAGCCAGATTTACCTATGTTTTACAGAATTCCCAACTCTCTATGTTTCCTGTTAGAATGGGACACAAGGGAGATTCTTGCAGGATAAGGAAGGCATAAGAAAGACATTAGCAATTTTGCAACTGCATCACATTATTCCAGATTGGCTGATTCACCTTGTTGGCATGAAGTACCTTCTGACCCAACAATTTCTTTCTGTTTTTTTGATTCTCTATTAGTTTTTAAAGATCCTGCATCACGTGAGTGTGTTTAGCTCTGTGACAAAGGCCCTCACTTTTGTGGGCACCCACATCCCTAGAGTCAGAGAGAACAAGAACAGGCAGAGGCTTCAGGCTGTCTTTTGATTCTAGCTCATGCTTGTGGAGTTAATCTGGCTCCTGATATTTCCCCCATTGACTTCTTGCTCCATGGATTTAAAAATACATCAGGCACAGAAACAGAGCTAAATGGAGAGTGTATGTTTGACACTTGTGGAAACTAATTTCTTGTAGTATATACCTTTGTATACGTCCCACTGCTTCTCTGAGTGAACTCTGACAGACACACGTGCATTAATAGATGAGTAATACAAAAGGTCTTGAGAAAATACAGAAGCTATGTATAACTTGGCTTATTATGGAAGGATTCAGGAAGCAAATGAATTTGGGCTAAATTCTCAAGAATTTTTAGCCTTGAATGCTTAAAGGGTGGCTTTTTTATCCCATGGTTGGGGTAAATCATAGAGATAGGCAACCACCTCGGTGACACAGCACATAGCAATGGAACAATCAGGGTTGGGGACGTACCTCCTTTCAGTTTGGAGGATATGGACAGTGGAACTTCTTATTCTCCACTGTATCATGAAATTACAGAGAACTTACCTTTTGTCCCCTGTGTCTTGGAGAATTGAGGTGATACAACTTTGTAATAAAATCTATAAATATAAACCTCTCTACAACCAGGTTGTCAATCAGTACATCGAATTCCCAATACCAACAGTAGCCTAAATAAATTGCTTGAGACTCCTAGGGCAGTTAATTTCAGATAATAGTCTGTATCAGTTCTTTTATAATTATATGTTGATTTTTTCTTTATTGTGGTATTATTATAATTACTATCATTATTACTACTAATGCTAATAATGCTTAATAATGGCAAAACAGAGCTGTCTGCACAACAATAAAAAAAATCGAAGATTCTGAGGAGCAAAGAGATACACAGATCCAATACATCATTTTGAATTACAGCCTCACTCAGCTTTTTATCTTTCATAGGTGATTTACAGTTTGTGTCTTTAACCGTTTTGTATTTTTAAAACATAACAAAATCAACTTTTCATATTAGAATACTGTTGGAGGAAAAATATAGAGATTAATTATCCTGCAAGATCACATTAGGAATATACTACCAGATCATTAACTGAAGTCTGAGATTCTGGTAATATAAAGTTGGCTCGAGTGAACTGAATAATAAACAGAGGCTTCTTGGGCTTTTATTTAGGGAGCATATCACAAACTCATATGACTTCATATAGCAATGAAAGATGCATCCCTTCAAATTCTACTAAGTCACACCCAGTGAAATAATAGTTGTTTTAGTTGTTTGATTATTATTCATGGGGTTGAACATATTGCTTACCTAACAGGGGTGAAGTCCCATGTCAAAATTTGGAAGTTGTTTTTCCTTAGTGTTTGTTTTATTGTTTGGGATTCATTGAGGGTAAAAAGACAGGTTACACTAATTGCTTTTGTTATGTAAAATCCTTCTTATAATTGTGTCCTGCCCCTAAGAGGTGTGCTATACACTATGACCTCCCTTCGACCCTTCCTTCTCCCCATCCTTTATTCCCCTAACCCCACCTTGTCCTCAGTGGTTTTTAAGTATTGACTCTAAGTATTTCCAGTAAGCCAGTTTAGGACACCCTTCCCAAAGGTAGAGTGGGAAATAGATATAAGAGAAGATAAGATTCAGTAGGGATAAGGTAAAATAATTCTAATTATCTCATTGGTAAGCTTGTGAATAGACCCCGGACACACACATGCCCACCTAATCATGGGTCTCTGCCAAGGGTCTGCACTGTTGGAGCATTGCATGGGCTGGCACAAGCAGGACATTGTCCTTTGCTTACCCCAGCTGCACCATTATCACAGTGACAGCAGTTGTGAAAACCTCTGAGACTGTATATCTCACTGGCAAATGGTGAGAACAAAGGACATGCACTTCATGGGCTCGTAATGAGGACAATGCAGTGTCACAGAGTCTTCATGTCATTTTTCTGCACGTTCCGGACACATCACAAATGGCAGAGTTTTGTGAAGGTGTTAATCCTGTTACTTCCTGTTTGTTCTCAGCCCCTATAGATCAGCAGCCCCTCTACTGTCTCAGTTGGCACAGAACACAAATAATTACACCAAAACTCGTCAAGAGGAGGATGGATTTCCTCATTAAGCCAGTCCACCATGGGCAGGGAAAAAAAAACAAAAGATCTCACAAGTACAGAACAAAATAGACCAAGCCAATGAAGAGAAATGGTTTTTTGACCACATAAACAGTGATTTCCAACTGGTTGTCAGAGGGTAATGCATGGGGAGTGGGGTCAGAATGTTTTATAGAAGATAAGAATAATGGACAATTATTTTTATGACTTTTTAGCTGAGTTTATCTTCATTCTCACTGAATTCCTCAAGAGAACATTGTATCTCTGTGTGAGATTCACATTCGTGTGAATTTGACAGCACGGAGCTTGCAAGCATGGGTCATGGCTGTTCTCTGCATGAGTGGGAACTTGGTGGGAGCAGAAACTGGATTCTGTGGAATTTTGCAGAATTATTTTCCATATGTAGCATAAAAGCAAAGGTCACAGAGGAAAATGAGTTCAATGACTGGTGGTTTTTCAGAGATGTTCACCATCTGCTATCTTTGATTAATTTGGAATCATCAATCAAGCCATCTCCTGATCTTGAATGTGTTGTTTTCCAGGATATTCAAGACATCTCCATGTGGCTTCACCTGCAATATAGGAAATCTCAGCTCTGTAGCAGAATCAATGCCCTTTCCTCAGGTCTAAATGACCTATCTTCCTTATATTATAGATTTGTGGCACCACTTGCTCTCTCCAGTCAGAAATCAAGTCATCTCCCCCACTGCTTAACTTTCAGCATCTGGTGACCTTGTTTCACTCTTTCTCCTAAGCTCTCATTTCTTTCTTCTGCATCTTTCTCATAGCAAGTGGCTTATTTCTGCATCTCAGACATTATTATTTGCTGAAATTGTTAGTCCCTTCTTCTTCTCAGGGTTCCTTGTCTTTAATTCATCTCTGAAGAAGATATACTCTGAGCTAAAAGGAAAATGTAGAAATAAAAATCTAATCATACTTTTCTGCAGCTAAAAATTACTTGGACATTTGCTTCCAAGGTTGAGACTTAAGTCTGTTGATATCATGGTTCCAGTGAGCCACAGTCTCCTTCCTCTCTGAACTCGTGGGCACACAATGTTGAGTACAATCTTTAAGAGCTCAAGTTCTAGTGTCAAGGGGTGTGCACTTCTATCCTGGATCTGCCCTTTAAGGCTTTTAAAACTTGTTAGGCCCTCGTGTTCTGACATGTGATATGAGGACAATAAAATTAATAATAGAACTTATTCCCAAGGTTCTGACCAGTATCTGTTAAAGCACATAGGACTGAGAACATTGGTTGGCTAATAAGTGTTCAGAGACTGAACATGTCACTAGTACGTTATTCTCACAGGTACAACTTTATTCATCATCATGTATGTCTTTGCCTTTTCTACATCTTCAGTCTTTAGGATTTGCATATGTATGTTCCTTTGTGATGTAGCCAACCTTATCCTCCACTACACTCTCAGCCTGACCAACACTATACTGGAAAGACTTCTCTGATTCACTGACTCTCTCCTTACTACCACAACCATTTTTCCTGAACTCATCTCTGAGATTGTTTCAATAGCCACATATTTAACTTGGTTAACAGTTCATATAATCATTCATTATCTACCACCCACATGATGTGTGAAGAGATCTCATCTTAGTACTATCAATGGGTTTGCATCCTGCATTCTCAATGTGTTTGTTAAGTAAATCAATGAATATATAAGGAGATGTGAAAAAAACATGGCGAAGAACATAAGAAACAGTGAAAAACTGAAGAAACCAGGTCACAGAGAATACTATGATAAAGGGAGGAAGCGTCTCTCTCCTATCTGCTCAGCTGCTGAGGGCTTAATACCATTGATGGAGACTGTGTTGTGTCCCATCGGGGAAGGATATCTTCGGATTGTATCACAACTAAGGGATAGTGAAATGCAGAGATGAAGGGAAAATGCAAGAAAGAGTTGGTAAACAGATGGAAGTGTGGAAATGGGTGATCAAAATGTAGCAGAGAACTGAGAAGAGACTCAGAGGCTCAAAATGGTAAAGGCACAAGATTTTTAACAGCAGGTCTATCGGCAAGGGGGAGACTCTTCCCTATGTGATTAAATGCCTGCAGCGGGTCTATTACACCGGCTAATCTGCTCACATCGGCTTCAGCAGAATGTGAAGATTATGTGTCTACATTTTTAGGTTAAAGAAAGAGAGGATAAATGAGATGTTCTGTTTCAATCTAGCTTTTGTGTTTGTATTTCTGAAGCTGATCTTCTTACTCAGGATACGCGTGGTAGTATAGGCCCATCCAAATTCTAACCATGGGGAACTGTCACTGTTACAGCTGTAACTATCCCTCTCAAGAGTTTTTTCTTCTTCTGCAGTGGACTATGTATTTTGGTAAATTTGATGTGTCCACTTGGCTAAGCAGGCCCATATTTTGCACAAAGCTATTTCTTGTATGTTTTCACATAATATGTGCCATAAGGAAAAATGTTAGGGGATTTGCAGGATGGAGAGGACGTCTCATTCTTCCACTAAGCCCATGTACTTTTTAGTTTATCTGCTGACTCACCTCACTGGTATGAAGCAGCAACCTACCTTCCTCGGTCTTCTCCTTTGGCCTCTCTGAATCTTGGGTTAGGAATAGATGTGCTCAGGTATATGGGAAGGGCACCAGATTCTCCAGGGTACACACAGCACCCAGGACAGAGGCAAAAGTGACGTGTGTTTTAGTCCAGCCTCACGGTTTCCAGCTCCTGCTCCACGTGCCAGCGGGCTTCTGCTCTCTCCTGCTTTACATCTGTCTTCTCTTCCTGATGATCTGTCCTGTTGTCTTTAAGCTCTAGCATCACACTCAGAGATTCAGCCTTCCAGAGACTGGCCAACCAGTGTGACAATGATGGAAGTCTAATCCCTTTGACAAATTTCCCTGTCCTCATATCTACTGCAGGACATGTATCCAGATGCACTTTGACATCTGGTGTCAGGGAGTCAGAGCAGACATGGACAAAATTCTTTTTTTTTTGGCAGTTTTTGGCCAGGGCTGGGTTTGAACTCAGCATATAGGGCCAGTGTCCTACTCCTTTGAGCCACAGGCACCACCCCATGGACAAAATTTTTAACAGAAAGTTAAGAACTGTAGTTGTATTTTCTCCATAAATTGGTGCCAAAGTCATCAGCTGATACTGGGATGGAGCAGAGAGATGAGGGTTCTGAAAAATGGTGAAAATATATGTATCTAAAAAAAAAAATCCTTTGTGCAATGGCACCCATAGTGCAGTGTGTAGGGTGCCAGTCACATACACTGAGCCTGAGGGTTTGAACCCGGCCTGAGCCAGCTAAAACAACAATGACAATTGCAACAAAAAAGATAGCCAAGCATTGTGGCGGGAGCCTGTAGTTCCAGCTACTTGGGAGGCTGAGGCAAGAGCATCACGTGAACCCAAGAGTTTGAGGTTGCTATGAGCTATGACACCATGGCACTCTAGCTTGAGACTCTGTCTCAAAAAAAAAAATTAATTAAAAAAAAATCCTTTGTGTAGAATAAGAGAAAATGCTGGCTAAGGAACCTCTTCCAGGTTATCTGGCTGTGCTCACAGTTTATATATGCTTTTGATCAAGGTTCAATATAGCACAGGAGATAGTGAGCAGACTATTCTCTCTCTCCTCTCTCTTTTTCTCCGCACACACACGTGTATGAAGTGGTTCTGCTTCTCAGGTTGAATTCTGAGGGATACAGCTCTTTTCTTCTATTTGTTAATGAAGCTCTGTCTTTTAAAGAATCTTAAAAGTTTTACCTTAGGCACATGTGTATAGTCGCAAGTTCCCTCAGTGGTCACCGTCTCCCATCAAGTCCCACCCATTCTATTCAAGAGCGATGAGGGAAACAACAGAAACAGCAGCAACCACAGAAATTCGAAATAGTTCTCTGCTAAGTTTACGGGCATTAAAAGATGAATATTCATGGTCTAGTCTAAGAATAAACATTTACGGTAACCCAAGTACTTATAAGCAGGGCCATCCGTTTTATGTTTCTATAAACTGGACATTCTTATGCTGATTAAAAAGGTCATGCTCAGAAAACTTGCTGCTATTTGTTTTGGTTTTCCTTTCTAAAATGCAAAAGAACAAGTCTATACCTAGTTTTCATGTTACTCCTCTATAAATGTCAGAGGAGACTTTATGTTTCTCATAAATCTTATATTATTCATGCTTAACATCACCAGGTCTTTTAACTTTTCTGTACCCTCAATTGAGCATTTTACAGCAATTCCTAATCTTTTTTTTCAGTCATGACAAATTGTGTTCCCCTGCCAAGATATGTAGCTTAAGACAATCTAAGCCCTCTATGGACTCACCACTTAGGGAACAAAACCTTGGCACCCTGCAATTTCATAATCCACTACCGTAATTAATACCTAGAGGCATATAGTCAATGTGAAGTATTTAGTATCTCTGACTTTACTGGGTAGTTTATCTATAGTGTGCTTTGAAATTCAGTCAGGGATGTGATATGATCATGTAAACGCCCAGGCTGGCCATAAAGAATTGTGACAGCTCATTGGAGAGGCACTGGGTTGATTTGTGGCAACCTTGTTGAGTTGCTTAGCTGGGATTATAAATAATAAACTCCCCAAACATAATGAAGTGGTAAATGACAATAGAAAATCAATAATGCATAAAAACATGTCTGTGATTTACTGATATTTAAGCCATCCCCACACTGCAAGTCTCAAAGATTGCTTAAAAACCACTTTCAAGGTCCGAGAAGTGATGGCATATAAGATACTGTATGGAGGATGAGAACATTAACTGAATTTACATTCATGGTTTAATAATTACCCAGATGACTTGATTTCCATGGGATGGGGAGTTAATAGAGATGAATCAGCTAATTTATACTATAGGCTTTTAATTGCCGCAATATTCTTCTTCTTCTTTAAATGGTGCCTTTGTTTATGGGAAATTACAAGTTAGGCAAGTACCTTGTCCTTGGTCTTTGCTGTTGTAAGAAGAGAGAATATCTCACATGTCATCTTTTTAAACACGATGGCAGGTGACACGTGGTCTTTAAGAGAGAACAAAGTTTCATCCCTGACAGAAAGCACAGAGGAACTTCATGAAATGATTAGGAACAGATAGTTTGAAGAAGGACAGGGGTCTCATTGGAGACTGTAAGAATAATATTGGGACCCCAGAAATGAGATGAAGAAGCACAGATCGGGAGGAGATTTCTTCAGAACCTCGATACAGACATTGTTCAAATTTCTCAGTCCTCTACTTCATTTCCATTTTTCTATTTATAAAAGGCTTTATAAATTTGACTTCCGTCAATCCCTTCACTTATTTCCAGCTCACCCTTTATGGCCCTCCATTTAACTTCTGTTGACTGTACTCTGAACTCCTTACTTCAAGGTTGTGTATTTTGTTTTGCTTTCTTTCCACGGGGAGGGGGGAGGGGGGGCACACCACTGACCCTGCATTGAGCCCTGTCTCTAGAGGCTCATGGCTCCTTTCAGAGGACTATGTAGAACCAGAGAAAGTCCAGTAAATTATGAAACCTTGATTGCGCAGAAGAGACTCCTTAGCCAGCATTTCCGCTTATTCTCCACAATGGCTATTTCTTTTAAATATTCTCACTGTTCCTCAGACCTCTCATCTCCCTGCTCTGTCCCAGTCTCAGCTGACTTCAGCTCCAGTTCCTGGAGAAGAGAAAACTGCAGTTCAATGACCACATGACTTTGCATTGAAAACTGGGTATGTACTTGAGTCGCCCCTTTAACTTTCTGAGACCAAATATCCACATCCCCAGGGACTGCGTCCTGCCTTTCCTTGGGATGGTGGAATGATGCCGTCTCCTTCTCCTCCTCTGCTCACTCTTTCTCTAGATTTAACCACATTTTACCTTCTGGATGATTTCTCGATGCCTCCCCACTCCATCCCCCACACCTATCAGGACTTCAGTTTTCATGGTGTCTTTTTGTTAAATCATCTCATACCCACCTCAAATACCGTCTGCACCCCAGTGTCCTCCCCTAAGGCCCTCACTTCCTTTCCTGCTCCCTTAGAGCCCTGCTTCTTGATATCATCTAAGCTTTTCTCAATTTTGATTTCTTTCTTTCCACATATTCTTAGAGTTAAGTACTAGAAGTGTATCATAAATACATATTTCTTAAATGAGGGAAAATCTTCTACCCTTCATATGTTTTATTCTATTTTATATATGAGACACAGTATCCATAATTTAAATCTTCTACAGCAAAATACAGCACCGAGCATCTGATGTCGTCAAAACCATGCAACAATGTATGCTTAAAAAACCTGAAAACAGGTGTGCCAGTGTAGCCTAAGAGCCATCAGACTCCTGGAAGAGGCTGGGTTTTCCCTGAGCCTTGCATCTACCCTCTCAGTGTCTATGGGGCCAAGGAGATGAGCCTTTGAGCAGCCCTCATCCTCCCTCCCCTGCAATGTCTTCATAACCTAACATTTTGGAAGTCCCTGCTTACCTCTTGTCCCCAAATCTAAGCATAGATACATATAGAGCTGTTTTAGAGGTTATCAATAGGACCTAGGTGCCAGTGGTATGAAGTAGAAGGGCATAGTCTTGCGTGATGCCCAACCCCATCCCACGGAGCGGGCTAGTGCAGTATTTGGAGAAAGGCACTGTCCCTCCCCGCGGTGCCATATCAAAGTGAGGAACTTCTAGGACCTTAGATTTTAGTGTTAGAACCTCAACTTTCTACTCATTTTTAGATATATTTGCCAAGGTTGAAGGAAAAATATATTTTGTTGTCTATATGACTATTTCACTTAAGAATTTTAGATATTTAGATATATGGTATAAGATTTTAGATATATGGTATTTGTGCTCATGGCATCAGCCTCACAGGTGTAAGTATGTCCACTAAGATTCTAACAGTCATTTCCTCTCTGAAAGAGTAGGGCTAATAATTGTTTCTCTGCCTTCCTTCCTTGCATTCCTATTTTCTGAATCTCTAAATTTTTTAATACATATATGCATAGAAAACAGTAATATGAGCCTTAAAATATTATCCAGGAGTCAACGGCTAAGATACAAAATAAATTTTAAGATAATGCATGCCACTGAGAGACTCCGTAAATATTTGGCTCCAGGAAATGTAGATAAAACTGACTGGAAAAAAATTGCTAAGACCACAGGTGGTGTCAGTATTGAGAAAGTAGATCTGCGGGGCATAGGGATTTTCCACTTTAATTCAGAAATACAAATCCCATAGCAACAAAGGGCATAGGAAGGAATGAATTAAATTAACACGTACCAAAATGTTGCCGTGAAGCCTGATTAGAAAGCTTTTCCAGAGTTCCTTTCCCAAATACATATGACTGATGGAAAAATATTTATAAAAAAGTAACAAGGCCTGTAATTTTAGAGGTCAGGGATCTATTAATGCTGGGAGGATGCAAAGGGAATAGAAAACATCATAGTTTCATTTACTTATCTCTACACTGCAGTTCATCACGCCTCATCTTTCCTCTTTTAGCCAAATGAACTTCTACAATGAAAGTGTTCTCAGAGATTCACAGGGCATGAAGTTAGACACGAAAGAGTTCTGTTTTCTTTTCTTTCTTTTCTTTTTTTTGAGACGGAGCCTCAAGCTATCCCCCTGGGTAGAGTGCCATGGCATCACAGCTCATAGCAACCTCCAACTCCTGGGCTCAAGCGAGTCTCCTGCCTCCGCCTCCCAAG